>JAGDQP010003232.1:0-16041 GCA_022664845.1 Lepisma saccharinum
TCATCGTTGTGTTTCTTGGAACATTCCAGCACAGATTGATATTTCACATGACCCACTTAGTATTTAAAAATTTGAAGCACGGCCAAGATGGTATTGTCTCTTGCTCATCCATTAATAGCCATTTGCTTTCGATATATGTAACAGTTTATACAAGAAAAGGCGATTTCCGTACTCTGTATTGGATTAACTTGTTCTCTACATTCCATCTTTTCCGGGCTCCCTAGTCGTTATTTGTTGACGGCAGCACCTATAATTTTGGCTATGAAGGTTTATCTAGGCACTGTAACTACATAAGAATTTTCATCAAAATCGGGCTCTGACACCTGGCGAGTGTTCCTGTTTATAAAAGCTTGCGATAAGATAGGTCTACAGTTGAACGTAACAAAATACGGTACATGATAATAGGCCGAAACAAAGAAGATGAAGACAATAAATACATAAAAATGAAGTACGAGATCAGAGAGAAACTAAGTAAATTTAAATACTTAGGACCATATCGTTGCTTAGGATGCAAAACTGGCTAAGTATTTTTTTAAAAATTAGATTTTGCATCATATCGTATCACGACTACACTGCGCATCGTCTGAAATAGTAAGTTCACTAATTTTCGGCTTGGAAGGTGCTGTAAACAGTATAAGCACAGGAACAAGACACACGTGTGAACCACTATTTTTAGACCATAATATGCCTTTAAATAACCATATTTATGAGAACGGTTATATGATAAATTATATTCAGAAAGCCTGCTTCACAGCTCCGTTCATGTTACGCGAGTTTACTTGCAAACAAATTACGAATATGGATTATTAGAAAAGTGGACGGTAAAATATTTTTTTCCTTCTCCTGTAAAATTTGTTTTCATGAGAGATGCGGTTTTGAATCTTAAGCAGCGATGTGTAACGAGCAAATCAGAGGTCAAGGAAGACATAAAATGTCGCTTAGTGTCGGGCAAAACATGCTTCTGTTTAGTCCAGAAACTCCTAACATCGCAATTAACATCAAGAAAGTTGAAATTGAATATATACAGAATGTTTATATTCTGCTCATCAGAATTATTCTGCTGGTAATACTTTACGATTGCGAAAGTTGGAGTAGGACCCTGGCAGTTAAACATAAGTTACGAGTATTTGAAAATAAGGTCTTGAGAAAGATAAAGGGGCCAAGACGGAACGAGATAACCGGAGAATGGAAGAATGCGCATAATGAAGAACGTCACTCACTGTACGAGTCACCCGATGTTGTGAGAATAATGAAATAGCGATGCCCAGCATGGATGGGGAGAAACTAACTGTAAGTTCATATTCCATTGTGGTTGACAGGACGCAGGTAAGGAGACCGTTGGGAAGACTGATACGTCATTGGTATCATATATTAGAACAGATCTTCGAGAGGTAAGTGTTCGTGATGAAAACTGATTTGATGTTGTTCAGTATAGAATTTAATGACAGCCGTTTGTTAGTTTGGCGATGAATTTGTGACTTCCCTAAGCCATAGAGTTAGTAGTTAGTTAATTAATGTTCTTATACACTACAGGACAGTAGCTCAATCAACTCTGTTCCTAGGACCGGCCGACAGTCGTATTAGAGTTACGTTAACAACTTGGTTTTGAGAATCTATGCAGGACAAAGTTCAGGGTCATGACAAAACTAGATATAATGATAGAGCTGCTGAATGGTCTTATGAGAAATGGGATTTTGATGAATGATTAAATAATGACTTTGAACGCTGTTTCTTAAATAGAAACCTCCTAGGGTTTTCGCCATCGTTTGATGTTATTATAATTTTGTAAAATATTTTGTTTTCCCTTAAAGGTCCTCTCAAAAAAATTGTGAATTGCCTTATCATTTAACAGTGCAGTACAGAAACATAAAGAAACAGAATGTTCTAAGTTTCACAAGGTGGCACTTCAATTAGGACCGAAGGCCTACTCACTAAATACTAAAGAAACACAAATAGGCAGATCTTTCTAAGTTTCACAAGGCGGTACTTCAAAATGGACCAAAGTCCCGCAAACTAAATACAAAAAAAAATAAAAAAAATAAAAAAAAATATAGATGGCTGTGCCAGTTCGTAGGAAGTTTGACATCTGTCAACTAGCAAGTTTGCTGCAAGTTTATTGTGCTATCTTGGTACCATCTTTGTATTGTACAGAAAATGTGGATGTTAAGAAATTGACACCCAAATATGGCAAAATTGTACAAAAACAACCAACCTTCTGCTGTAGTTACAGTGAAAGCAACAATTCCAACGTACCAACCTAATAGCATCATCGCCAGAGTTAGCACAAAACTTCTTGCCAAGAACTCTTTAAACAATAGAGAATATTGACTCTTCCTTCTTTATATCTTTATAAAATAGCTTTATATACAAAAATAAACAACGATACACTCATAAGAAAACATAAATATGGTACTAGAAAAAAAAAAGAGGAAAAATTTCAATATTTTAGAAGACTAACCTTCGTTCAAGAAGGGCCTAGTCATATGGGTGTCAAAATATACAATCAGCTGCCAACACATAAGAAATGAAGAAAATATAAATAGATTCAAGAAACAGTTAACAGAAACTTGCTGGATAAGTTATATTACGATGTAAAATAATTCTTATCATAAATTTCCACAACAACTCAACTCACTATTGTCTATTACAAATTTATTGTCCATGTTAAAACTTATTGTCTGTTCTATACAACATTTAAATATCGTGCATTACATTTATTAGCGAATATTATTATGTACTTTGTAAAGCTATTTGCTCAAACAACTATATAGAAAATTTATATTCCATATCGCAAATGTTATTGTCCAAATGTGATTGTCTATAATTTTAACATTTATTTAGCTATACTTCACAAAATATAAATATCGTGTAATACCTTGTAACACTCTCCTGTAATATAAATATCGTGCAATACTCTCCAGACACCAATGTATAGTGGTTATTGGAGTAATAAAAAACTTGAAACATTTGAAGCTTTATTTTTTGCGATAATGTACAGCCACTTTACAAAAATAATTGGAGGTTGGAGTGCTAAGAAATAATATACCTTTTCTCCAGGAGAATTGTTTCACTGTACGCCTGATAGTTAGACAACTACAACGACAGTACAAATATGCGCCAAAACATGGCATGTCAGGATATTCCTCCATTTGGAGTAAGAAAGAATTGACACGTTCAGCATCATGTACAGAATCCCGAGATAGATGAGCAAAAATCAAATTCTTGACTTATTCAAACACACACACAGTGAGTGAGTGAGAGAGAGAGAGAGAGAGAGGGAAAGAGAGAGAAAGCGTGCAAGAAGAGGAGGAAAGAGGGAAAAAATAGAGGGGAAAACAAAGAGAGAGGAAAAGAAAAATGGGGCAAGACAGAAATAAACGAAATTTTAACACAGTCTCCGTCTCTCTCTCTCCCTGCCCCCTTATTTATGTGCTGTATTTTTCTCTGTGCGGGATAAATATCTTTCAGTAGCTATCGCGAACATCATTTACAGCGCTTAATTCCTAGAAGAAAATATTTATAAGTCGCTCGTGGATCCAGAGACCTTACGAATGAGAGTCTGACAAGTTTACAACTTAGCTACACAGACCATAACAAATGTGTTCCTAAATCAGCCATTAAACTCGCTACTCTCAGCCACCAATAACTACCATATAAAAAGAGTGGCTTCTTTATGTTAATTGGTTTCTATTATGATTTATCGAAAGTAATTCAGCATACCACGTTTTAGCTTCATGATGATCAACAATAAACGTTTTAAGAAAAAAAATATCTCAGGAGATCTTTTGCGGAAAAATAAAAAAATATGTCACTCTTAAATTTTAATAGAGCTAATGGAAAGATAAAAATCTATGACAAGCAGTACGTGTTCTGCCTGCATTTTCAAACCTTACAAATTTTTGACAGCCTGTAATATACCATCCTTTGTGAACTTCAAAATGAAACCTACAGGTTTTATTGACTAGCAATAGGATTATCCAAAGTTGAAATTAAAAAGTATGCGGTTTGCCCTTTCAGATATTTAAAATTGAAATTTACAATTTTCATAAATATTTCAACGTTAGAGTACAATATTATCAGGAATGGCTTTTAACTCAAGCTTCATTTATAAAGGCAGAATCCTTTAAATTCATATTTCTTGAAGCTGTCGTGACATCAATGACATGCGACAACCGGAGTTGGATTTATATTAGCAGTAATCGTTGTTGGGTGGTTCTGTTAACTACTAATTCAAAATCAAATGTTCAAATAACAAGTAAATACTTTAATAACAATAAATATATATAACACACAAAATGAAAAATTAAAGGCCACTCAAATTCAATACCACAAAATGGTTGTCAAAATTCTCACGTGAAGCCACGTGGAGCATGTATCCAAGTAATCTTTCAAATCGTGTAAAAATATCCGTAATCCTAGTAATGCAGTTAATTTCGAATCACAAAAAGAAGAACACAAAATAGGTTACTGCATATACTCAACGTATTTCACTTCTAATTATATTCATATATTACCATTACGGAAAAGAAATGGACACCGCCGCAGAACATCCAACTGGGAGCACAAATTATTTTCCAGGTCATTAATTAATTATTATAAATGAATTAGACCGCCTGACCTACCACGAGGTTACTCAAAAGACATTACCACAAATTCCAGACTATCTCCCAGTTATATATTCCACACCAAATGTCCACAAAAAGAATCTACTAATTCCACTATTACTTAAGGTACCTACGCGAATTACCTGTCATTACATACTGATCGTGCAACACCAGTTGCTTCGACAGGTAAACAAAATGGTGGACGTGAAACGAATCAATACGAACGTGCCCGATAACCTACGATTACTCACAAGTCACTATGTGACGTCACACACAGCCAGACCACTTCAACGAGTAATCTCAGCATTACAATACATCGAGCACTTACAAATCATTCCAAACTTGGATAACGAAAAAAATGGGGGGGGGGACAACAACAACAACAAAAATGTTTATGTCGCAACAAAGCAGAATCGCTAATATGTTTCTTTACTTTATTTTATTTTATTAGCTTCCAAAGTTAATAAACTTGATCAAAATCCTACTGATGGAAAACAAAGGCTCATCTAATGAATAACAAAAACTCATCTTTAGCATACATACATTTCGTGAAATCTCATTGTGACTATAGGATGCACAGAGTATTATTTCCCCCAAATCATTGCAGGTCGTGGCGACGAAGCGCCCCTAAATCCAGTATAGTTGCAGATGAGAAAATTTTTAGATCAATTTAGGGTAAATCACTAGTAAGCTTACTTCTGGTGAACATATAAAAATTAACAAAATAGTCGAACAAAAAACACCTAGCTGATTTCTCACCCGACGCAAGGAAAAGTAATTCCAAGTAGTCTGATTATTTATTCAAAACACTTACACGCGCAGCAAATATAAACGTATTTTTTATTTGACCCTCCCGCCCACCCCTGAAACCTATCCATTTATCCAGGTAAAGACGCGACACTTGCAGTACCGAAATATACGTCATTGTGACATTTGAAATTCACGGTGCTGAAAGCCAACTTAGTTAAGAGTTTACGGGCAAATGTATACATATCTACGGTCATAAATAAAAGGAGAGAAAAGAAATTTCTAATTTTATTTAAGAAGAATATATTTACATAGTTAACAAAGTAACAAACATATTCTTCATGGACGGAAAGTTTGTGTTGTAGTTGCCCAATTATATACGATCCACGTAGACATCGGAAGTGGCTTGCAGGAAACAAACATTGTCCCTTTGAATTTAGGTCTCTTACCAGCAAGAGATAATCAGACTTATGAAAGATATTTCAGCTTGGTAAAGGAGATTATCAGTGATTGGAATCCGAAAGTAATCATAATAGATTTCGACCAAGCCGCAATCACACACATATATATTCATAAAAAAATCCCGGAAACGCATGCTAGTGAGTGCAATTTCCATCTTAATATAATGCCTGTTGAGGAAGGTTCAAAAATTAGGACTGACAAATGATTATAAATCAGTTCCTTGAGGTTAAGTATTGTGTAAACATGTGTTCTGCTCTACTATTCCTCCCTGTAGGCGATGTTGATGATGGGTGTCTTTGCATTATGGAAGATGCACCACATGATGAAAAATTTCAGAAGTTCTTAGCTTATTTTGTACAACAGGGTTGAACAACCTCAATATAGACATCGCCATGTAGAACTGCTCACATCAACAGCACAGAACAAATAATGCTGTAGAAGGATTGAACCATAGACTCAAGTCATCAGTGAATAAGTCAAACCCTGATGTATACTTCTTTACGTGTGTAGAAAGTTAGGCTGTGTACAGCGACTACCTATATGAAAGAAGAACTTTGAACCTTGAAGGAAATTTAGGCGACGACTGGATGGAAGAATAGAGCGTACATTAGCTGAATATGTAGCCTTAAAAGATGTTAAGATATTCTTGAGAAAAATGTCACTTATTAAAACATTTGAATAATTTTTGTTTGTTGTGAAGAACAACTACGTCATCTATTAATTATTGTAAAGCACCAAATGTATTACTACTTATGATTATGATTATTGTACTTATATAAATTAGACTGACAAGTTAACTAACACATTTTATAGAAATGACTTCACTTTTATTGAATATTCTCAGCAATGTACTGATTGAACTCTAATGTAAAATATTATAGTAAATTACACACTTATTGAGGGATACCGTAATTTTAAATTTTGCTTCTTATATTCGATGAGGCATCCATTATTAAATTCCACTGATGTTTGTGCACCAGTCAATACATTAGACATCTGTATTCTCTTCGTGCACGTGGTCACTGTGAGGTGGGTGTGTATTCTCTCACCCCTCTAACTGAACGACCGCAAATGTCGTCTTTCAGATTTACGTCTAAAGACAATATCGCAAATGTTTTGTTTTACCGCAAATGTCTAGTACCGCAAACTGTCTGATACATGTCTAGATTAACAAGGATATGGGATGCAACATCTATATGACTTTTCTACTAGCTACAGTTCTTCCTTATTCCCATCTGGTTCTTAATAACTTTTCCCTTAAGTACTTTATGTATCCATTCCAGTTAGATCCAAGTTAGATTAAGTAGCTAAACTGTTGTTTTGATTGAAGTAATATTTCTTTGGGCTTCTGTTGAAGAAGAAGTTGTTCTTCTTCAGTGGTCTGATTATAATTTATCTAAAATTAAATAAATAACTAAAATGAAGTTTACCTGCTTTCTTACAACAATGCACAAATTGTTATATGCGACTGTCATCTTTAAATATGTAAGCGATAAAATAATAGAATTTTTGTTGCGAAATAAAAGCAACTTCCTCAATCTCTATGTTTGATTTTAAGACAGTCTTCTAAAAAGTTAATTGTACGGAGAATATGTAATAGCAGCTATATCTCTGTAAATGTTATTTATTTCATTTTCATGTATCACTGATTTAGCCCTCTTACTAGGAAATTTATTTCTGAAGATCATATATTTCCAGGTAATCTTTCCGTTGCGTTGAAATTTACAAATAAGATGCTGAAGATAAATCCAAACCACAAAAGAGCCTTGGAAAGTAAAAGGTATTATGTATATCATCTAGATAAAGATGATGTAGAAGAGGAAGAGGATGGAGACGAGGAAAGTGAATCAAAAACAGATGTAAGAACATTGTAATATGATTATTAGGGTAAATTAATTTAATTATTATATACAAATCAAAAACTTAGTGATAGAAATTGATTTCTCACAGTGAATTTATTCTTCTTCAAATCTCTTCGTTTGGAATTAGTTCTACTGACCCTAACATGATAAATGAGTTCAATAGTTTTCTTCCACTTTCTGTATTGCGTCCGATTACACTTTTAGAATCTCCATTAAACTATTTAAGATTACGTTACCAACACGAAGGCAATTTTAAGTTGTTTTCGGTTACACTCTGACACAACTCCCTAATTCTGACTCATTTAAATTTGCTACAAATGAACATGATAAGTTTGCTGAATGATACATGTCATTCGATGTATACAATTTGGAATTGTAAATATCTAGCCACAAAGGGTAATTCTGGTATCTGAACTCGACGAGCTCTATGGGTTCAAAATTCGTGTATGAGCTGAGTTTGGATTGAGAAGAATCATGACACAATTAGTCGCTCATCGAGATTTTACACGCCTCGTGAGATACCATCACTTGAATCTAGGATGTATGCATCGTTTGCTGACACGAAACTCGTCTCTGGCTACAAAGTCGACTTGTGTTTCAGGATTACACTACCACACGGATGAATAAGGGTGATTCAATAAAGAAAAATCGCCGAAACCTGGCTTCACAGGTTCTAGATCGCCGATGTTTGACACACATCTTTTTCCTAGTTTACTACGCAAACGTTCATCACACAATTTCCACGGATACCATTTTGCAGAACTCGTGATTTTGTACTTTGAACCTTAACTCAGTTGCAGAAATCAGTGTCTCATCGTAAGGAAAATGCTTTCTTCGAGAAAATGATTTAAGGATTGGGAATAAGTAGTCTAGATAGTGCTAGGTCGGTTAAGTAAGTTGGATGGGGCAGTAGTTCACAGCCACAAGTGACCTCTGGTTCCCTTGCAACAACTGAATTTTGTACAAGAGCATTATCTTGGAGCAGTCTGACACCACCAGACTACATTCCACGCTTACAAGTTTTTATTTCCTTCCGTAACTTGTTCGATTTAGAGCACTATAAACTTACTCCGACAAAGCACACAGTAGTGTTGCTAGTTGCAAAAGATCCGTCAAACAAGGTAAGTGGTGTGTCAAAGAGAAAAAAGTTCGGGAAGAAAGTGATCAGTCACTAAGAACCTGTGTTTTAACACGCAATGATTTCAGCAAGACGGAGCTACAGCCCACATAGCTACTGAATCCTTACAGCTTCTGCAACATCGTTTTTAAAACCGCAAAATCTCGATGGATGCAAACTACACTAACTGTGTCCTTCCCAGTCACCTGATCCCGCTTCGCCTGATGCCTTATTCTGGGGGTATACTGAAAGGCACGTCTGCCGTAATCTAGTGCCTCGTAAAGTGAAAACTTGAACTGAATATAACTCATGTGTTGCTCTCAGTTTCATGGTATAAAATTATGTCCATGTTGGACAGCTTGCAGAGTCGCAATATAAAATATTTTGTGTTGGACGGAGCCCAATTGGAACACATGTACGGAATATTTTGTGACTGCTTGTTCCGTTTTTGGTTAGATGCTGTCTTGCTAGACCATTTGTTTCTGTAAGATTATGCATTACCTTATGTTCAAATTCGATACATCAGTACATGTTATGCATTTAGGTATACGTTTCTCCCTGGCCATAATGTATCACTGTAGTACGGGTGCACTGAAAGAGTATGTTTCTCGCAAGTATGCGATAACGTTCTACCAGATCTCATCTTAATCAAAAGGCCATTAGTCATGGTTAAATATAAATAATCTTGATTGCGGTTTGTGTAATATAAAATTGTTAACCACCATTACAAAGATTTTGAGGTTATTAATTAATGTTGGCTTATATTTTGTATCTTAACGAGAAACAATTTCGTTATATTACGGATGTTTATGCATTAAATATTTAATCTACATAAAAAATACTGGAAGCATGGAGTTCTTTTCAATATGGTTGTTTGCTGCTTTTACTACCAAGTTCTGGAAGTGATTGTAGTGAACTGGACCCGTCTGGCGAAAATGTCGATATGTTATTAGTATTGGGCGAATGTAGAAGACATTTCCAAAAAGCGGAATCCATGAATGGAATACTCTCTTTTATGTAGCGAAACACAAAATGTAACCCTCTTTTATGTAAATAAACCAAGAATAAACTTGGTTCAAAGATCACTCATAAATAGGACAGCTATAATATAATATGTCTCCCACGGACATTTCATATTTTTGCCTCTGAGAGCACTTTAAGGCTCAGATAAACAAATTGTATTTGCCAATTTTGTTATCGTGATGTTGTTGTACATATTGTTTACATTTTTGTTGTTGTTGTTAATTTCTGTTAATGTCTCTATGTAAAATTGCCAACATGTGCTGTATTTGGAACTTTACCGATCGACAACCCTCGTAGATGGCATTTGAGAGACTGGAAAGGGTTTGTGGTAACATCGTAGGATTTTATTCAATAGAAGCTCGAGTCGATATTCTTCTGCAACAAATGTAGATCGTATAAGAGGAATATTAACAGCTGTAACAGTCAACTCTCTTGGGTGTTCTATGCAATTATTTAAAGACAAAGAACCTAGGCAACCATCTGTATGACAAATTTTATAACAATACAAATTCAACCTTTATCCCACAACATTAAACAGACAACTTTCTGACTTGGACTTTCATACAAGAGAACAATCTGATACATGGCCGGAAATCATGTACACAGACGAAACAACTTCATATGCGCTATACTGTTTAGAAATGAATCAACATCGATGAGTACTGGACATATAGATAGGCGTAATAAGCACTATTGGGGCGTGGAAAATGAATGCTATCTGGCAAAAACAAGTTCCTATTCACCATTATTGTTGTCCAAATGAATGGTACGATTGTTGGAGGTTATGTTCTTAGTCCACGTTTCTTCGGCAGATATGTTAATACGTATGTTGAATCTATTAATGATGCATTACCACACTTAATATAGGACATTTCTCTTGTCACATGTTTCAATGTGTAGTACCAAATTGATGATGAGCTGAACACATCATGTCAGATATCTGTTGAGCAGGCGACATGACTGATGGTTTGGGCCTGGATGTCCGTATACCCATAGTGTCCCTCCTTTAGCCTTTCAGATCATTTTATCTAACTCTATTTGATTTCTCCTGTGAAATCTTTTCGACGTGTTTGTCTATATTTTTCACTCAATCGATGTTACGTACCGTCCATAAATCCCTAATTCGTTAATTACGAAGGGGGATTTTGAAGCATTGAAGGATATTGAAGGATAAGTCTGAAGGATATTTGAAGCACTATTTGTGACATAGTTCGAGATGTTGGTTAGCGTTGTTTGGCATAGTTTTGTTGTCTAACAGAAACTGACTTTGGCCATTGCTTTCTGCGTGCTCACTGCCGAACACCAACTTAGAACTGTTCCAATGACAGCGTACTGGTCACAGCAATATTGATCGCATTGCTTCACACCACCCTACTTGTAGATAGGAAACAATAGAAGCTCAGTTACCAACCTCTTCTAACAGAAAACGTATAGATTATGAATCAGTCTACATGTTGAAAGAGCCAATGTTTCATATCAATGTGTTCCTCTAGAACACGCAATTTGATCCACCAGTTAGAAATGTGCCTAAATGATTGAATGATACAGTTTGTGCCGACCTGTAGGTACCACAAGATTTAGTTTGGCATCAGAAACACATCTAGTGTAACCATAAATGTTTGACTTTCAATGTCGGGGAGTTCTTCTGCACCCATTTTAACTCAGAAATATGGAGAATTTGTGTTCATGCAGAAATTAACCATCTTGATACATTTATGTACAAAGTCTGTGTAGAGCTCTAATAAAATCTCTCTTGCCCGTTTCTTATTTTGACCAACAATCGCAACTCAGACCAAATTGGGTAATGCAATTGATAGTTCCTTTATGTAGACATCACAATCTATTGTTTTTCGATGCATCACAAACCGAGTGTTCTTATTGTGCAAGTTTAGTGTCTCACTCGAACACAAGAGTCCTGGGCCTTACTTGTACTAGCACAAAATATTGACATTTTCTGTTAATCCATCATACGCACATAAGATTGTTTATTTTAAAAAAAATTGAATTGTCCTGCACATAGTTCCGGAAGTTCTGTAATGGACTATAGATACGTTTATCGCTCTGAAATGTAACACTTTTTTTTGTTTGTTAAGTAAATAAAATAATATTGATTAATATTGTGAATTTTAGATAACTGCAAATTGTTCAGAATGAATTGATAACTTTAAATAGTGCTTATAAGCGGCATTTCAATGGTTTAAAGGCCTATTTTAATTCTTAGAGGTGAATATAATCTGATATAAATTTGAGTAAGCAAAATTGGTCTGTACAAAGAATAACGATATAAAAGTATCACAATTGTTACAAAACTACAGATGATAACATTTCAATTTCTAATTCTAATTCTTTCCCGTGGTGAATGTCATACATTTTTTTTATCACTAATCTTTAAAACAATCATATTATCTTAATGTGTAGATAAATTCAGAATCATTCAGAGTGTTTGCTTTGCACTCTTAGGATCGATCACAGTAGCCACACTGAGAAAAATGAATACATTAGCAGTAATGTAAATATAACACTTGCAGCATTACGTAGGATGCATACGTGAATACGTATGGAACACACGTAATAAGTAAGAAACTTACGTTCAATGAAATTGGCGGTTATTGGTGGCTGCATTACAAGTAATGACGAGAGGGAAAAGTCATTATTCTGGATGTTCCCTATGTATTCATGTTGTTCCTTCATGTCACAATTTTTGGACGTACGTAACATCCTACCGACTGGTAAAATGAATAAAGTAACGTCATATAGAAACACAGCCAAGGAGGATGTGACCTCCTCCCAGGAATGAAAGGAAACGAAGTCAGTATATACATTACAGACGGCAATTTTCTACTTAATAGCAGGCGCAGTTTCAGTAACACTATAATGCTGGAAACACATGATTTGTAGGACAGTACTAGTATCAATATTCCATAAAGAGGGAACATGCGTATGTTAACAGTGAAATTAGAATTTTCATACAAATACAGTGGAAGGACTTAACGCCGCCGCTGTGTAAACTTCATTTGTTTTGTTCGGAACATTGTGGTGGTTTCAGCGGTTTGAGCGGCTGACGAATGTTGGAATCAACCTAGTAATTCACCATAAAGTTTGCATCCAGCGGCAGGATTTCTCTAACTGAAAATAATATAATACAAATTCAGTACACACTCTAATTATGTACGTATTTTAGGCATATGAGAAGAAAACGAGTCGTGAAGAAGTACGGGGTACAGGGAGTAGCCAGTGTTTTCTGTACGTGCTCTTATAATACAGATATTTAACTAATGTTGACAGGTGCACTGAAAGAATAACATTTTTACGGTTCCATGCGAAGACAAAAACTTCGCGTGAACCAAAGAAAGTCAAATGGTCACGTATTAACTTTAGGCTACTATATGAGTTAATAATTTCCTCCTCTTGCGCCCTCACTGCAGTTCATAACGGTATCAGCAAACAGTGGGGCGTGTTTTCGTGTGGGTGATTGCATTGCCTCTTGAAATTCAGAGACGTAGCCAGTGTTTCAGCAGTAGCTATAATGGGTACCCTGTAAATTATCTCTCACTGTGAAAAACATACATTTATAGCTTCATTTAAATTTCTGGCCTTCTTTTTCTTCTGATATACCTACTGTAGATGTCATTGGCAAAATGTAAGTGAAAGTACTACATCACGTATCATTGTCAAAATTTGTTCTCCCTTTCAGTCGATTTTTCTATGTACGATTAGCAGATGGCACATTGCTGAATTTGGTTAACATGTATACAGTGTAACAAGCATATTATGTCGGTAAAAGGAGTTGTACGTACAGTAGCGTACATCATGCAGCACGGTAGAAAATAGTTCTGAACCGTGGGAAATAGTTACACCCAAGCAAGGTAATATTTTTGAGAGCTTAAGGTGGATCAAAAACGGTTCCCTCTCTCGATAGATGGCAGCACATTTCCCTTTTTTACTCTTGTAATTTTCTTATTTATTTAAAATCACAATTGCTCTCACTACTTTTAACCAAGAGCATTCAAGCTTACACTTCATATCCATTTTAACGATATCATCGTACAGATGTTTTAAAATTCTTTATCTTTTCATTGTTGCAGTTTCCCCTTAAATCCTTTTTCTTATGGATATGAACTTCCTTCTCTGAAAGTTTGAACATTCTAAGTTGCAACTCGTGAAAGCAATTTTAAATTAAATTAAAATACATTGGTAAGATACGGAAATGTACTGCTATCTATTGATAGAGGCAACCGCTTTCAAGCTCCCTTAATATTTCAGTTATTTTTCTTGTCTTGCGTGGGCCTATTTTCCACGGTTCATTACAAGCAGGATTTTTACCCTCCTTTGCATGCTGAAGAATACTGCTAGTACGCACTTCACGTCTGGAAATTCCGTAGGAAACCTCGTTCATACATTACGTGCATGTTATGAAGCACTGCTTTGTATACTGTCTAAAACTTCCAGAAGATACTGTGTCTACGGAATAGCAGGACGAGACAACATGCCTTAAACATCCCCGTAAGTATCCTACGTTCATTCCTGTTAGATTTCTAGTCTTACTTGGCAGGAGCCCATCACAAACAATCCACCATAAGCAGGAGAAGGTACTATCTGTCAAGAAAATAAATGCATAGTTTCCACGCGCTTGCATCCTGCCCCTTCTTGCTATGAGCAAAAAATGCTACACATTATTGCTTATGCACCTCGTCATTTAATCGAAACAAATTGTCCTTTATAGCCAATAGTCTTCAACAAAATCATTCAACACTTACTTACTTGTTATTGCAATATATGCAGAACGCAATAAAGCAAGATTAGAAGCAGTAAACCCTTTTCTTCTTAGAAGACAGGAGTCCTCGTAAAGCACAGTTCATTTCCGATAAATATTGTGTTGCCCATCACCATAAACAGCAAACCTCTGTAATATGATGGTTAACGTGCTTGACTCTCACGCATGGGTTTGCGAGTACAAATCCTGAACTGGTAAAAGTTTTATTTTTTTTAAATGGTTTCGTGATTACAAATCCTGGCGAACACAATATTATCCTTTTTAATTTTAATTCAAATTACTGTATTTTTTAAGTAATACATTATAGGTTAACTATCTAGAATAAAATAGACTGAAGTAGAATAAAAACAAGTTGACAATAATAAAAAAAACAATGTTGACAATAATAAGAGAAATACTGCACTTTAAACTGTTGAGAAAGACAGGTGAGTAATTCATGTAATACATTTTCAGGACTTTTAAATTATAAGTTTGGGGTCTACTGCCTAAGACTTTAAACTGCGAAACTTAAGGTCTTGAGTTGGAATCTAAGAATTTCTTTATATTTTCTTTTGATCTGACTAAGATATGAAATAAGGAGCTGTTCGCAAACCAAATATCTGGTGTAGTAAAAAGTAATCCATTATTTTTGCATGACATTGAAGGTTTGACTTACCATAGTTAGAATGATCCGATTTAGGTCACATATGCGCCGTTTTGTTCGATAACGTGTTGCCATTTGGAAGGTAATATCATGATGCCTCTCTCATAGAAGCCCTTGTCCCTATTGGCAAAAAATTGAGACAGTCGATGTTCACAAGCCTCTCTTGACGCGAATTTTGCACCAGTAAACGTGTTCGCCATGGACAGGAACAGATGGTAATCACTCGGTGCCAGGTCCGGACTATAAGGTGGATGCATAAGAACCTCCCAACCAAGCTCCCGGAGCTTCTGGCGAGTCACTATCGATGTGTGTGGCCTGGCGTTGTCCTGGTGGAACACAATGCCTCTCCTATTGGCCAAAGCTGGCCGCTTCTGGGCGATTGCTGCCTTCAGATGGTCCAATTGTTGACAGTATAGTTCCGAGTTAAGGGTTTGGCCGTAGGGGAGCAGCTCATAGTAGATAATTCCTTGCCAATCCCACCAAACACACAGCAAAACCTTCCTGGCCGTCAATCCTGGCTTGGGCACCGTTTTCGCTTTTGTTGCGATTCAGCAGCGATTCGCAGATGGAAATTCGGTCCATGAGATTTCTTTGCGTTAACTCGTGTCGCGCCCATACATCAAGCTTCTTTTTGTATCCAGCCTTATGCAAATGGTTCCACACGGTTTTTTGTGCAATGTTTAGCTCTTGGGCAATCGAAACAGTGCTTACATGACGGTCGGACGCGACAATGTCCATGATTTTATCGACATGTTCGACACGTGGCCTTCCAGTGCGTGGTACATCTTTGACGTCAAAATTACCGGAAC
>JAGDQP010003232.1:16441-96161 GCA_022664845.1 Lepisma saccharinum
CCCATACATCAAGCTTCTTTTTGTATCCAGCCTTATGCAAATGGTTCCACACGGTTTTTTGTGCAATGTTTAGCTCTTGGGCAATCGAAACAGTGCTTACATGACGGTCGGACGCGACAATGTCCATGATTTTATCGACATGTTCGACACGTGGCCTTCCAGTGCGTGGTACATCTTTGACGTCAAAATTACCGGAACGGAATCGACGAAACCAAAATTGCGCGTGATTGGCTGTTACAGTATCAGGACCATAAACACTATTCACATTTGCAGCCGCCTGGCTTGCGTTTTCGCCTTTATCGAAGAAAAACTGTAAAATATAGCATATTTTCTCTTTGCTAGTGTCCATTTTGACGCACGCTCACACAACACTGAGTCAACTCATCACAACTATCTGAACAGTGTTTGTAGTACGCAATCTCATCGTTTGAACGCCATCTAGTTGAACCCGATCGGACTTATACAACGCGAGCTACAGATCACTGAAGCCATCTATTGGCAAAATAATGGATTACTTTTTATTACACCAGATATTTATTGTAATGTATTTTAATTAATTTATATTAATATGAGTGGATGGAAAGAATATAATTTCTCCTCTTCTTAAAATGCGATTAGAATAAGCATTAAAGAAAATAATATGCCTTTAAATAGCTTTTTCTGGCGTCCAAATATAAAATACCGTTCTGCACATTCGACCGAAATATAGTTGTTTAATAAAAGGTCAATGTCAGTCAAATTTGCAGACACAGCTTTTTGTTTTTGAACGTCATTTTTCCTGTAAGAAATCGAAAGGTTTCACTTCTGATTTACTACAAATACGAATAAAGATAACACTGTTAATAATAAAATGAAATAGTTATTTTTAAAAAAGAGAAAGAAAAAACAACAACATTCGGGTGCTGAGAGCAACTTTTAAAGAAATTACGAATTTTGTTTAGCAAGCAATAAAACGATGGTTTAAGACTTCAGATAAATATTATTGAAGTTAACAGTAAATTTGATAATAGTAATACTTGTTCTACACTTATAAGGGTCATAAGGAACAGAAAAAGAGATAGAGACTTTAGAGGTATTCATGGGATAAAGGACTTTATTCTTTAATACAAGCTAATTAAAGATTTTAAGATATATTTCTACATTCAAACTATAAATTCCTGTTTGTTTGCTGACGAAATGTTTGCAGAATTAAATCTATGCAGTAAAAAAGAATACAACGCTGTTAAACGCTTCTTGTTCTGACACTTTAACATCTACTCTAATGATCAATTTCACGGCAAATCTATGTTACGCAGTGTTAAAAACAGTACTCTATATTGAATGTCTGGTAGCAAAGACAGCAGAATATACTAGGCTAGAACTTCTTGTTTTCAAATCAGCAAGAGTAGAACCTCAAATGACTTGGCCAAATGACCTTGTGTGCTTGTAGAACCAAACTTTCCTGAAAAAAGCATGTATCACTAATTGTTTGAAATAGTAGTCCAGCATGATTTTGACCTTGGGACCAATAAATAATTAAAATATAATAATAATTACAGAAAATAAAATTCAAGGTCAAATTATAAAAAAAGTATTACTAATCTGTGTATTGTCTCGCAACACAGTGCGAACAGATGGGTTGATTCCTGTAGTAAGATAGTAAGAAATCCCTTTCGAAGGCTGCCTCAAGGAGTTCTTTATCTCCAGAGTCTCAAGCGTTCAGAATACAATAAGCCACCGTATAGACATGCTTGAATGTAACAATTCGCACTGTATAAAGTAGAGTAAAAAAGTTTAACAAGCTTGGAACGAAGAATGTATTAAAACACTCACTTGTGTATTTATATACT
The DNA here is from genome assembly GCA_022664845.1 of Lepisma saccharinum. NCBI lineage: Eukaryota > Metazoa > Arthropoda > Insecta > Zygentoma > Lepismatidae > Lepisma > Lepisma saccharinum. The sequence continues at coordinate 18,271 of JAGDQP010003232.1, forward strand.
CTATTGAGTGGTAAAAATGAAATGAAATAAGATCAACAGTTAAACGTAGGCAAACAATTAGAATAGGGGAGAGAATTATTTATTTAATTACAGTTAATCAAAAAGTATTCAAACAAAGGAGTGAAAGCCACAAAAACAAACTGAAATATCCGTGCATATTTGTTCGTAGAAAATAAACCAAAAAAGTACTGCTAGCATCGCTAATTCCGAAGCACTACGCGTTCTTGTAAAGGTCCGGCCATCAGGACCCCAAATAAGTATTCAACGCGGAAACTAAACGCCCTTACGGTGGAACAATTGTTTGTCGTGGAGTCAGCTGCGGTTACTGGTGTGTAGTGGTGATATTTTCAACACCAAATAGAATAAAGAAAGAAAACAAATTTAGAGCAGTGACCGTGCGGTGTAACTGTTTTGAAGCGAATAGGAAATACTATTCGGCAGTGGGTGGGAAAGGTAAGGAAACGACTAAGGAGGAGCGCAAAAGAGCAGCCGACTGCTTCCGATAAGGCAGATAGTTTACAGGGTCGAATCGTGACAGGCTGAAGTCAAAACGTTGCTATACTGGTCCACATAAAATAAAGTTTACCAAAGTTTCATCAAAATCCTAGTGTGAGAATCGAACTCAAGAGCCTAAGTTAAACTCATTTACCATAACACTTTCCATTTGTAGGCAGTGACTTGCAGGTTGCTCCAAAACTATATCTATTGTTGATCATAAAATACATGTGTGTTTCTTCAATTAAACATCTCACCCAAATTGCTTTACGCGAAAGATGGAATCTTGTTTCGACAGTTCTTTCAAAGTGTAATGCTATTACAAACCCAATAAACGCTTTCTGCCTGTAGATTTAGAATTTTAACCCTCTCTCTGCTGAAGATAAAAAGAAATAACTTACTCATTACTTTTCGTATGAAGTTTCTTCCAGATACTCCACTGAGTATACTATTTCCAGCAATCCGCAGCAAATGTAATACAGGAAACTGACTATTAGGACAAAAATTGGCATTTAGAAACCTAAAGTTTAAAGAGCTGTTTTCTTCTTCGTCTTAAGAGATTGTTTTCTGTCATGATTGTATTAGAAAGTAAACAATAATTTTTGGCTATACGCAGAAATATACTTTTCATAATCACCTTCGACTAACATACAAGGTGTTGGAACCTGTGAAGTAATCAAAAGTCTTTTTCAAGAGTCTGAAGTGCAGTGTTTCTCTTATTATTGTGAACATTGTTTTATTCTACATCAATATCTTTTCTTTCTATAATCTATATTTTATTATTTGACAATCAATTTGCATTTAAAACTATTTACTTATAAATCTTTCCTCGGCAAGGTTTGGCCCATCACAAGAATATGAGTGCCATGTAGCTTTAAAATACACAAACATCAATACTCCAGGAGGGATTCGAACCCACAACTTCATGAACAGCGGCCCAGGCGCTAGCCCACACAGTTACCCAGTTCAGCTTGAAATTTTAATAGCGAGAGTTACACAAATTGCTTTATTACAAAAAAAGGGGGTTTATTTTTACTTCATTCTTCATCTTAGCACCCGCATTTTTAGTAGAAGAAGAAGTTACGTCGTTGATTTTTTCCTTTTTTTTTTTTTTTTTTTTTTTTTTTTACAAAAGCGACTTTATTTTATTATTAGCAGTGTTATCCTTATTCGTATTTATAGTAAATAAGAAGTGAAACCTCTCGATTTATTTTTACAGGAAAGCTGACGTATAAAACCAAATAACCATGTCTGCAAATTTGACTGACATTGACTTCAAGGCGTCTGTCTACCTTTTATTAAACTACTCTATGTCGGTCGAATGTGCAGATACGATCTTTTATATTTGGACGCCAAAAAAAAGCTATTTAAAGTCATATTATTTCCTTTAATGCTTATTCTACTCGCATTTTTAGAGGAGGAGAAATTATACTCTTTCCATACACTCATATTAATAAAAATTAAATAAAATACATTACCATAAATATTTATTTTGCGAAAAGATCCTTATTTCATATCTTAGTCAGAATAAAAGAAAATAAACAATATTCTGAGATTTCAAATCAAGACCTTAAGTTTCGCAAATTAAAGTCTTAGGCAGTAGACCTCGCACTTACAATTTGAAAGTACTGAAAATGTCTCCCATGAATGACTCAACTGTCTTTCTCAACAGTCTAAAGTGCAGTATTTCTCTTATCATTGTCAACATTGTTTTTATTCTACTGCAATATATTTTATTCTAGTTGGTTAACTTATATTTTATTATTTTCGAAATACAGTAATTTGAACTAAAATTAAATATTGTGTTCGCCAGGATTTGAACTCACGAAATCAATTTTCTTTTTTCTTAAAAAAGAAAAGAAAACTTTTACCAGACCAGGATTTGAACTCGCAAAACCCCTACATGAGAGTCAAGCACGCTAACCATCATACTACAGACACTTGCTTTTGTGGTGATGAGCAACACAATATTTATCGGAAACGAACTGTGATTTACGAGGACTCCTGTTTTCTAAGAAAAAAAGGATTTGCTGCTTCTAATCGTGCTTTATTGCGTTCTGCATATATTGCGATAACAAGTAAGTAAGTGCTGAATGATTTTGTTGAAGACTATTTTCTATAGAAAGGGGAGAGAGAAGAATAGGAAGGAGGAGAATAATAAGAAGAGTGAGTACAGATAAAGATACAGAATTTAAACGTAGTAAAAACAGGACCTAACATTATAAAGTTCAGTTCTCACAAATCTAACAGCAAGATAGAAGTGACTTTTGGATTTTATATTTTTTCAGGGCTATTCGAATATATAAAGGGTGCTTGAAAATTCATTTAGACTCTCTCAAAATTGCGACCAAAGTTGATAATCAGATTAAATACTCACCATTTCCAGTGGAACTCCAGAGTTTCGAGACACATCTAGGATAATGCCGAAAGTGTAACACACATGCATTGTTTGCGCGTAGTTGGGTTATAAATTCAGTGGGGTCCTTTGAACATACTGGTTCGCAATACAATGTAATCAGGGATTCCGCAAATATTTTCAGTTTAGGGGGTCTAAAGTAAAAATTGAGAATGTGTAGTTGTGCAATGTTTTTGTCAACCTTTGACCCCGAAAAAATTAACGTTGGGGATATTCTCGAGGATTTGGGACTGACAACCCCCACAGCAGCCAGGGTCTGGCGGAATCACTGATTGTAACAAACCCAGTAGATACCTTTCATTCCAGACTACTAATGTAAATTCAACATACAAATAGATGAATGGATGATAATTTTTCTGCTTAATTTCTATCAGAGAGAGTCACGATTACATATGCAAACTGTATCAAAATGAAAAGTTATAAATGTTCAAAAGTAAAATTCGCATGTTCCGATAGGCATAGCAGATATTACATGTTACACATTTCAAACGTGAAAAAAGGAACATATTGAATGGTATGTTGATAAATTATAAGATGGAAACGAATTTTGTGCTAAATTAATATAAAAATAATTCTTCTCTTGAAATAGCGAAAAAAGGGGACCATTTTCTACTCATTTCTTAAAATGTATCTGTTCCGAATATGTCCCTCTAGATTCCACCTATTCCGAATATAACGTTTTAATAATTACAACACTAATGAACTAGTGTGTATAACAATTCGCACAGATTGAATGAACTCGGCAGAGCGGAAACGGGTCATCGGCCGTCAGGGATGCTGGTCACGTTTTGGACTGTGTCATCAGGTTTAAGATTCGAACGCATTCTGTTGCGGTGATTCGATGTATAGCTGATAACCCGGAGAATGAAGGAAATATTTTAATTATTTCATTGCGTTTGAACAATGTTTCTTTCAGGGGTGAACAGGTTCGGAAATGTTACCCCGAAAACACGAAAAATACGACCCCGAAATTCCCAGTTAAATAGATTATCCAGACCGGGCCAATCGGGTTACCGGGTCACTTATGTTTGGGTCTGGATCTATCATCGGGCCATCGAAAGTGGCCCGGATCTGGGTGTGGAACACGCACAAATCGAGAAAGTGTGTGTAAATTTAAAAAAATAAATAGATGGAGAGAAGAAGTAGCGAAGACACGATAACAACACATCAAGAAAGAGAGGAATATAGAAAAACATGAAAACTACATTATCATTATGCTAAACAACACACATACTCTTTACTCGGATTCTGACCAGTGATGCTTTGTATGTTCTCCACAAATCGGATATGAATCTCTATTTGAATACTTCAGTGTATGCGAAAAAGAAACTGGCTGGTTGGGAATCGACCCTAGGATTTCAAATTAGAAGTCCAGCACGATAGCGATACACCACAGGTTCTTCTACACAAAACGTGTTTAACAAATGCTATAATGTTTCTTTCTAAGAATAATAACATGGAAAGTGAATACGTCTGATCAATGACGTGTTCTTAAATGTCTTGGTAACCCCCCGAGACTGGATTTGGACTTTTTCAACCAACATTCGTAAATCGTCTTCCTCTCTATAGTGACTAAGGTATTTGATTCCACAATCTAAAGTATTCTCCATTTTGTATGAGAAGTGATGATTAGATTCTTCACTACCGCTTTGTAAATAACTTGGCTTGAACAGGGTTTCAACCTACGTTGGTTTGCTGTAATTCTTGAAAATGAAGCAGTATTCTTCTATTCCCTCTGGTCAACTAAGGACAAAAGCTATGAATTAATAAGTTCATCTTTTTAAATAGTGAGCTTCGTCCTGTAAGTTGTTTAAACCAAAGTGCACGCTAACATTTCTTTATTCAATGGCTTATAGACAAATTAGTGCCCACTAATATCCGGAATAACAAAACTCCAGGAATGAATTAAAGAACCAATAACAGCTTTTGCAGTTTCTTTGCACCGTGGAAGTTCACAGTCACACTTATAGGAATTATTATTATTATTGTTGTCGTTAGAGTGAAACGTCCGATAACTGACAGTTTTATATTCCTTGTAGAACAGTATTGAATATTATGGAAGTAAACTCTGTCAATAGTGTACTATATGAAAAAGAACACTGAGAGCTTGACAGTGTTTTCTTTTAAACTAAAAACCTGTCCATAGCGGACGTCTGCAAAACTACATGCATAAAATAGTTTTTCAGATGTAAGTTTCCTATCAGGAAGACACATGATGACGTTATTTCCAATACCCCTCCAATACAATTATTGAACATCATCAGTAACAATATTGTTAGAAAGGGCCTAAATGAACTCATGACCTCCGAAGCATGGAACAAGTTCTGGCAAAGTGGGCGTTTTCTTCAAGAATCACTTGACCTGGCTCCCATCTAAGGAAAGCTCACATGGAAACAATGTGGAATAGAAAGTTAAAAGCACTTGTGCGTATACAGCACGTTTGCGTAAACACGCCGTTAACCAGGAGCTGCGCTGCCCCCCCCCCCTTCGCGGCTCACGGCGTCCAGCTTAATTCGAACGCATGCTCCGGTTCGCTTCGTTCGGTGTGCATTCTGCCCTGGTGGGTTGATATACATCCTTGCTTTTAGTAGCTCAACGCCACATTAACATGGTAACTATTTTCTGTTAGCGCCAATCTCGCGAATCATTTTTGGAGATAAAGCTCGTGTCCCACTTTCGCTTCCATTTCCAGAATAATGGACAATGTGTGCATACATAAAATTGAATTTAAATTGAATTTTGAAATTAGTTTTATGGCCTTTTTGTCAATTTTAGCTCAGGCCGGATGAATGATGATGGGATTAATTGGTGGAATGAAGGAAGTGGGAGAAAACGGGAGAACCCCGAGAAAACACACACACGCATGGACGGATTTATGGAGGGCGTTGCCCCTCAATCGTTTCATAGTGACTTTAAAATTTTCATTCAAGGCGATATCTTTGCAATTTGTTATCCATAAAATGAATTGTATTGCCCTCCCCCAAAGTATCTCTACTAAATCCGCCCATAAGCACACGGTATTTGTCCACCACATAGCGCACATGGCATGAGCAGGGATCGATCCAACGCAGCGTTTCGCAACATTTTTCATGGCGCAACTTCTTTGTACGGTTCATTCTGCCCGGCGACCTCCAGAAGTGATCTTCTTGTTTGTAATCAGCTGATTTATTTAACGCTGCATTAAATAGCCTCCTGAAGGCTTCAACACACGCACACACACACACACACATACATACACACACACACACACTTAATGTTTATCAATTCGTGTTACTGAGAAATCGGGCTGTAAAAACGAAAGTTCTCAATTTATTTTCATTAATTTTTCTACAGTTGCTTACAAGGCCCGGAAGTTTTGACACAGAATAATTTTCCTAAAAGAAATTATAATCCGCCTTCGGGAATTCAAACTCAAAGGTAAATCTCGCTTATGGGAAAAGCAATGTTAATTCAGAAGACCACTTTTCCTTGTCTAATTTTATTAATTAGTACCAAGCAATTAACTCAGACACCGATTTTTGTATATAAAATATTGTAGCACCTCTCGATATCGATATACTTCACTTTTCAGTTTGGACCACCAAAAGGGGCTTGAAATTATATTCACACTGTCTAAAGTGGGTTTTGTGAGCATTTGTAGAAATTTTCATGGAAATACCTGCAAAAAAAATAACGGTCTGTTCTTCAGTTACACGAATTAATAAAGGTAAAGCTATCCCCTGTGCGATACACATGCGATGTGAACGGCACATGGGGGATGTGATAGTAGTGCTCCACATATTCTCGAGCTACGGTACGAAGTGAGGTGGAGTGGTCAGTCCCACGCTCGACCGCCTTTACCTTCCTAAGGTGGCCGGGAGTACCAAGGACACTCTGGTACTCAGTTTGATAGGAGGCTGAGTGCCCCGCAAAGCGTCAGGCAAGGGAAGGATGGGTACCTAAGTTTTGACTGAAATTGTATCATAAAAATTGAACAGGATATTTTTAAACTGGTTAACTCAAAATAGGCTCAGATTGTGCGCTAACCTAGTAAACTTGTGCAATCTTTCGTAATGTTTTAAATGTTTGTGTCCTTTTTTATTTTCTGTAATATTTGCTTTTCGTTTGAAAACATGACAGTTGAGTTGTTGTATTCTGTAATAAATATCCTAATTATATTAGAGAAAAACTATTCAACTAATTACGTTACCTTTAGTAATGATGAAAACAAGTAAAAAAAATAGCTTCTGTGAAATGTATTGGTTTTAGCTTACAAAACCCTAATTAACTTTATTTTTTCAACTCGTCGTGCGACCCCCTTGCACACAACCCACAACCCCCAACACCCAGGTTGTGAAATCCGGACCAAATGTATATATACAAGTCGGGAGCTATACTATCCATGGTTTTGCCGATTAAGTTTGTGTATAGCGTTACACAAAATATTTACTGATTTCTTCGTGTGTGTAAACATGAACTAAAGTTCGTGAGGGACTATTGATGAGAGTGGTTCAGAACAGACTTTAGCCAAAAATATATGTCACGTCGTTAGGAACTCAGCTGTTTGTTTAGTCGTTCGTAGCAATTATTATTGATAATGTTTAAAAATAGTTTTTGTCTTTGCGTACTGCCTTTATTCTCTTCTTCATTACATAAACATTTACAAATAAATTCAACCACCATTTGTCTTATTTTGAATGTAAACGCCATTTACAATTGGTAGAGAACGAAAATTTAAAGTTCCGACGTAGCTGGAAAAAGTAAAAAAAAAAAAAAAAAAAAAAGTTGGAAAATATGGGGTTCGACCCCATACTCATGAGCATCAAAAGTAAAATAAGCAAACGCATAAAAGACTTCGGCCATCAGGGCTACGCTGGACAGTATTCAATGTAGACAAGTTCTATACCGCTAATATTATTGCAAGTTCATGTAGCTTTTTCTTTTCTTATTCCACAGAAGTAGAAAATGTGGAGATAATTTTGATGCTAGGCGACTTCAGTCAGCAAGTCCGTTCCGAAAATTTACAAAAAGGTACCCTCTCGAGTAATATAGACATATAGTGTCGAATTAAATTCAATCCTGAGGCACTTACAGGAGTAGGAAACCTTATGGTTGTAGGTTCGATTCGCTTTCAAGTGACGACTTTTGATACCTACAATAAAAACTGTCAAAAGTTAAATTTGTGTTACTTTCAACTTGTCATAGTGCACGAAATCTAGTAGAACTTTTAATTGAAGTTTAAACTTCTCCATTTGCTAATGACATTTTTTGTGACGTTAGCATCGTTCAGGCTGGTTTACGTTAAAATAAATGATCGTATCTTAATGTGGCAATACTTACCCTAAACTAGATTTGTTCCTAAAACTCCCAAAATATATTCATTTCATAATTCGACATGACAAAAACGAAATGCATACACATGTGTTAACTTACCACATAATACATACAGACAAATGTAATACATACACTCAATGTTACATTTTCCTCGCATTTGAACTTAGTAATACACTGCTGCTGTCTTTCGTTGGGAAGATGGAGTAGGAAAAACGCGCTGGACATTTAAATACGAAAGCAAACCAACATAGGTTCAAACCCTGCTCAAGCTAAAGATCCTTTACAAAGAGATCGTGAATAATCTAATCATTACTTCTCATACAAAATGGAGAATATTTCCGACTGTGAAATGAAGCACCTGAGTCACTATAGAGAGGAAGACGATTTACGAATGTTGGTTGAAAAAGTCCAAATCCAGTCTCGGAGGGTTACCAAGACATTTAAGAACACGTCATTGATCAGAAGAATTCACTTTCCATGTTATTATTCTTAGAAAGAAACGTTATAGCATTTGTTAAGCACGTTTTGCGTAGAGGAACCTGTGGTGTATTGCTATCGTGCTGGACTTCTAACTTGAAAACCTAGGATTGATTCCCCACCAACCAGCTTCTTTTTCGCATACACTGAAGTATTCAAATAGAGATTCATCTCCGATTTGTGGAGAACTGGTCAGAATCCGAGTAAAGAGTATGTATGTTGTTTAGCATAATGATAATGTAGTTTTCATGTTTTTCTATATTCCTCTCTTTCTTGATGTGTTGTTATCGTGTCATCGCTACTTCTTCTCTCCATCTATTTATTTTTTTTCTTAATTTACACACACTTTCTCTATTTGTGTGTGTTCCACACCCAGATCCGGTGATAGGTCCAGACCCAAACATAAGTGACCCGGTAACCCGATTGGCCCGGTCTGGATAATCTATTTAACTGAGAATTTCGGGGTCGTATTTTTCGTGTTCTCGGGGTAATATCTCCGAACCTGGTCACCCCTGAAAGAAACACTGTTCAAACGCAATGAAATAATTAAAATATTTCCTTCATTCTGCGGGTTATCAGCTATACATCGAATCACCGCAACAGAATGCGTTCGAATCTTAAACCTGATGACACAGTCCAAAACCTGACCAGCATCCCTGACGGCCGATGACCCGTTTCCGCTCTGCCGAGTTCATTCAATGTGTGCGAATTGTTATACACACTAGTTCATTAGTGTTGTAATTATTAAAACGTTATATTCGGAATAGGTGGAATCTAGAGGGACATATTCGGAACAGATACATTTTAAGAAATGAGTAGAAAATGGTCCCCTTTTTTCGCTATTTCAAGAGAAGAATTATTTTTATATTAATTTAGCACAAAATTCGTTTCCATCTTATAATTTATCAACATACCATTCAATATGTTCCTTTTTTCACGTTTTCACGTTTGTGCAACATGTAATATCTGCTATGCCTATCGGAACATGCGAATTTTACTTTTGAACATTTGTAACTTTTCATTTTGATACAGTTTGCATATGTAATCGTGACCCTTTCTGATAGAAATTAAGCAGAAAAATTATCATCCATTCATTCTATTGGTATGTTGAATTTACATTAGTAGTCTGGAATGAAAGGTATCTACTGGGTTTGTTACAATCAGTGATTCCGCCAGACCCTGGCTGCTGTGGGGGTTGTCAGCCCCAAATCCTCGAGAGAATCTCAACGTTAATTTTTTCGGGGTCAAAGGTTGACAGAAACAATGCACAACTACCTATACATTCCCAATTTTTACTTTAGACCCCCTAAACTGAAAATCTTGGCAGAATCCCTGATATCAAAGTATTCCAAACCAGTATGTTTTATAGGCCTCAGTGAATTTGCAAACGAACCTGGTGCAAACAATACATGTGTGTTACCCTTTCAGCAATATGTGATGTGTCTCAAATCTCTGGAGTTTCACTGGAAAACATGACTATTTGATTTGACCACCAAATTTCGTCTCCATTTAAAAGTGATTTAATGAATTTTTGAAGCTCCCTTTATATATTCGAATAGCTCTGAGAAAATATAAACTCCAAATGTCACTTTTATTTTGCTGTTAGATTTGTGGGAATTGAACTTTATACTGTGGGAACTGAAGTTTTTTTACTACGCTTAAATTCCATATTTTATCTCTTTTTCTTCTACTTCTTCTTCTTATTATTATTATTATTACTATTATTGTTATTATTATTATTATTATTATTATTATTATTATTATGATTATTATTATTATTATTCTCTCTTTTATTCCTCTGGCTCTGTCTACAAGACATCCATCGGTTTCAATTTTTTATTCTGTGTTTGAATTTCTCCCTCCATCAACTTATGTATATTGATTCGTCTCGCTTTTATTCTTTCATTTTATCGATACTAATATATTCCTATTTTTTTTAATATGTGCTCATGATGTTTGCTGATTTTAGTATGGGCGAGACGAAGGAAGGAGAAAGAGGGGTTCTGTTTACCAGACACGATTATGGGATAAGAAGGTGCCATTTCGGTTCCGTAGCTGCATGGCGTTCACTCTTGCATTTTTGTTTGACGTGAAATGTACATCTATACATTTATAGGTCACTCGCGTACATGGTGTACGTATCGTCGTGGTCTCCAAGGTACTTCGTCCTGCCAGGCAGGAGATAAACTACAACCACAACAGATGTTCGGGCAGTACCTGAGGAGCTAAGGAGCGACGTCATTAAACTTATTAAGTAGCGCCTGCAGTACTCCTCCCAGGCAGGACTCAACAACATTTTATACAATACATACCCGATAATGTTGTTTGGTGCGTCTGTACGACTATACTCGGAATTACAAGATTTAAAGCCCTACATATTTAAGAATCGCACGTCCTTAAATGACAGGAATTTTTTTCTCACTGTAACTATGCTGCTAGGTTCTCCAGAGTTTTTTCTCCATCACACCAGGCTAGTGCAAGGATAGTACTTAATAAACTGAGCAGTGGTTGGCTTCATTCCTACATTATCTTTCCTATCATACTATGTTTCGACTTGAACCAAAGATGCCTACATGCTATAAATACAATTGCATTCAGTTGAGAATCGTATGAGCACTCACATATTAAATTCCATAATATCTGCTCCAAAGTAAACGAATAATTATTGTCTCATAATCACCATAAACAGAATTAAAAATCTGCTAAATAATGCATAGCACGATTGCCATTACTTATTGAAGTAGAAAATAGATTCAAGATAGGAAGAGATTGAAGTAACGGTGGTAAACGACACAAATATTGTTATCATTATGATGTGATTGCACTTGATTTTATCGCTTTGTTACTAACCTTATGAACTACTTTTCTGTTACTTTTAGGAACCTCGAGACTCAAATTACTATTGGTCGATGGAAGATTACGAAGGCCTTTGTCGGTTTGAAATATCACTTCCCATAGAAGTTTCTTCACAGCTTTTTTGTCGATATGTAGATTTGGGTAATGCATTTCTAAAATTAGCCAGGGTGAAACAAGAAGCCATACTTTTTGACCCTCACATCGTAATATTTCATGACGTTATCTCTGATGTGGAAATAGAAACCATACAAAAATTGGCTGGACCAAAGGTAAGAAAATAAATTTTGCCTACTGTTTACTGATTGCTAATAATGTTTATAGGATGGTAGTTAGATTCACATTACTGTAAAATCTTTTTAAACTCCTGGATGTAGCTAAGTTTGATTTTATTTGGCAAACTTTATTTTTATATGGGCCAGTCTACTAACTTTGGATTTCGGGCCGTCACGATTCAGCCCTTAGCTATTAAAATCCACACCCATGCCCCTACCAGGACTCGAACCCGGTAACTTCGAGCCGTTGGCCTACCGCCGAAGACCGCACGGCCACCCAGCCGGAAAGTTTGATTCTCTGTTCTGTTTACACTGATAAACTTAAAGAGGGATTACCAAACGTAAAATATAGTTAGTAATATGCTTAAATCTAAATATGAAAACAATAACGAATAACCAGACTAAATAATAGTACACATATCTTTTCCACTGAGTAAATCAAACAGGGTGATAGTAGTCTAAAATTGAGGATTCACCATAATCGTGGCTTATAGTACACTGCAAAAACTGTACCTTTGAATAGCGGGTACAAAATGCCGAATTTGTACCAACAAGTTTTGAGAGTCAGTGGCGAACCCAGGGTTGGGTTTAGATGGGAGGTTAAAAACGATGGTAAAATATGAATCCCTGTGCCCATCAATGCCTCTGAAAAATAGGCGGTATATTGTACCCACAATTTTTGAGAATCAGTGACGGGCACAAGGATTCATATTTTTTGCTTTTCTAATCTGTTACCTACCAAGAACTGGGAGGCAAAGAACCTTTCCTCTAAACCCAACACTGAGGTCGCCACAGTCTCTTAAAAATTGTTGGAAATAAATTGGAATTTTGTACTCGCAAGCCAAAGGTACTGTTATGACAGTGTAGGTAGGTCTAATCATACTTTCTGAATTCATAACTGAAGATTTGAATTTATGCTTCTCATACTTGATGAATATACATTCATAATTTCTTTAGTTCATACTTTCATAATTGATACATTTTTCTTTTTCAGTTTTAGCCAATCAGATTATTTGTTTACCTGACCTAACCTATCCAATTGACCAACACTGTTAGCTTATTTGAGTATGTCCTCTCAACGTCGGCTCGGTCTTCCCAACGGTATCTTTCCCTCCGACTTTCCAACTAAGATGGAATAGTCTTCTTTTTTTCTCTTGTCCGAGCTACATGGCCTGCCCATCTTAGTCATCGCGATTTCATAATTCTTAGATCAGGTGAGTCGTAAAGTCCTTGAAGTTCTTCATTATGCAGTTTCCACCATTCTCCAGTCATCTCATCCCGTTTTTGTCCGTATATCTTTCTTAGGACCTTACTTTCAACTACTCGTAATTTATGTTCATCTGCTAGGGACGTACACCAAATTTCGCAACGGTAAAGTATGACCGGCAAAATAACCGCTCTGTATACTGTATTTTCAATTTCAACTTCCTTGATATTAACCGCGATGTTAGGATTTTCTGGACTGAATAGAAACATGCGTTGCCCGATTCTAAACGACCTTTTATTTCTTCCGTTACATCGTTTTTGCTTGTTACATGTGCTCCCAAGTATTTAAATTTGTTTACTTTCTCTATGTTCTCATTCTTAATTGTTATGTACCTATATCCGTTATACCTTGTGTTTCGGCTTGTTATCGTGTATTTTGTTTTCTCTTTGTTTATCTGTAGACCTATCTCATCGCACGTTTCTACTAAGACATCGGTGTTACTTTGTAGTGCCTCTATATCTTCTCCTATTAAATCTACCAGTATATCATCCGCGTACACGAACAGTTGATTCAAGCCATTCAACGTTAGCCCCTTTTTGTGCTCTTTTATTTTTAAAATCATAAAGCAAAGTTGAAGAGTAGTTGTAATGCCTTGTTTCAATCCGTTGCAACCTTGAAACTATCATTACCTACTCGTACTCTGCTTATGGGATCGCTGAGACACTTCTTCATAAGTTGAACAAGGTTCTTTGGAATTCCAAATTGTACCAGGATACTGCTGTATAACTTTTCCCTTTTGATAGAATCATAAGTCTTCTCAAAATCAATGAATAGCTGGTGGACAGTCCCATTGTATTCCCATTTCTTCTCCAAGATTTGTCTCAAGGCGAAAACCTGGCCCAACTTGGATCTATTTCTTCTAAATCTACAGTGGCGTATACACTTAGACGAGTTAGCAGTATATTACTCAATACTTTGTAACATGTTGGAAGTTACGAGATTCCATGGTAATTATTACAATCCGATATATCGCCTTTTTATAAACCGGAACTATTATTGGGATTTCCATTCCTTTGGAAGCTCCTCTTTTCTCCATGTAGCGCTTATTAATTTATGCAATTCCTTGATTAGTCTCGTTCCTCCCGCCTTAATTAGTTCTGTTGGAATATTGTCTATTCCCGGAGATTTGAATTTTTTGAATTTCTTTATCGACATTTCGACCTTGATCTCGCTAGGTTGGGGTATCCACGGTTCTGCGGTGTAGATTTCAAATTTCTTTGTTTGTTCCCCGTTGTGTACATTAAGATGTTTGCCGAAATAACTTTTCCACACATCGATGATTTTAGTCAGATCAGCCTGCAGATCTTCGCGTTCATTTCTAATCATCCCTAACCTCAGCTGGTAACATTTTCTTAACGAGTTTATTTCTTTGTATAGATTTTGTATGTTATTTGCCTTCCTGTTTCCTCTATCTCCTGACTCTTCTGCGTCAGAAAGTCTCGCTTTTTGTTTCTGAACCCGCGTTTGCCATTGTGTTTCGCGTTACTATAGTGGTTGGTATTTGCTTCGCTTCTATTACTTAGCCATCGCTGACTTGCTTATATTCGTTCCTCATTAAGTTTAAGGCATTCTTCATCAAACAAAGACTTATTTTTCTGGTGTTTCTTCTTACCTACATGTTCATTCGCTCCACCCTTCACTGTATCACGAATTGTCTCCCACATCTTACATCAATTTCACTATTAATTTCATCTTTATTGCCAGTCGAGTCGGCTAAGATTTCGAACCTATTGAGATTTCGAGTGGGTAGTCTGCTTTTACGCTTGTATTATCTAATCGTTTAACTTCGAATTTAAGTTGTTTTGATCCTTTGCTTTCCCTGTTCGCAATGCATAACTTTTTCCTCACTTTTGTTATCACTAACTGGTAGTTGGTGTCATCTTTCGCTCCTCTGTAAGACCTAACGTCCATTATGTCTTCGTTTATCTACTAATACACTGTAAAGAATAACCGTAAAAATAAATGCTTCCTACCATGAAAATTATACGGTTTACGATAGTTCTAGAATAATGTTGGGATACTATTTTCCTGTCGGACTACCTGTGTCGGGCATGTGCATTGAAATATAATCACAATTGCGTGTGTTGATGACGCGTCGATTTGTTTGTGCTGTGTTGTGCTTCGAGTGTTGTGTGTTTTTCGAGTGTAATACACTAATACTGTTTTTATTGAAAATATCTGGAAATTCGAAATTAAGATAGGTAATGCATGGAAAAGTAACATGTTAATTTGTGAACGTTGTGCGGTAAAAAACAAAACTTTAGTTGGCTATGTAAAAAAAAAAAAATCTGAATCATTCCCCGGTCGCGAGAACACACGTAGAAAGACTTCCGGTACGCTCTCGCGCAGGCGCAACGCGTGAACTATAAGTAACACAGACAAGCGCTTCTTCGACAGCTCCTTTCTTTTTACATTTATTTATTCTATGGTAACAAAATAATACATAAACTTCACAAATCGCTCCTAAGGAAGAAACTGATACATAAAAAAACCTTATTAATATACTACCTTATCATAATTAGCATAGTTCTTGTTTCTTCTCCTTATCGGAATTTGATGAAAAGTTAGTGTCAAATAATCAATATACCACTGCACGTCATACTTGCTGTATTGCTTTTGACAAAATCTAAAGTTTGAGCTGATATCCATGTTAAGAATTTCCGTCTAGCCGGCGGGAAATATCGGAATATAGGGCGTTGAAAAACGCTGCGTACATCAATTTGTGTCATTTGATATCGGGTTATTCGTTTTATTATTTGAGAAAATTTCTCCCATATGTGACGTTGTTTATGGCATTCAAAGAGAGAATGATATAAAGTATCTATACAACTACATTTTTCACATTGATCAGATTGACTAATACCTTTTTTATACAAGTTTACCCCATAAGGGTGTAGATTGTACACTTGCAAAAATATCCTATGATGAAGAATAATATTAAATTTGAGATTATTGAGATTTCCACATATGTGGTCCCAATCTTCCTTAGGATCAATATTTAACGGATTATTGTAATTATTATTTCTATTTTGAAGATACAGATAAATATGCTTCACGCTCCATGTATCTATTTGTATATGGTTGACAAGCGCATACATGATTTCTATAATGATCTGATTAAAGGGAAACATCGGTTCCCAAATTGATCTAATGTTAACCGGAGCCTCCAAAGTAATCCTATTTAGTACAATCTTCATAATAGAAGAATCTTCATAATCTTCATAATCTTCATAATCTTCATAATAGACGAGATGTTTTCTCGATATTCACATATTATATCTAGAAATCGGCTTAGCAACAGTGCTGTTGCCTGATTTCTAATATTTTTCAGACCCACACCTCCCTGATGACAAGGAAGGAATAATATTTCTCGATTACAACGTAGCATTTGTTTATGCCATAAAAACATTCCAGAATATTTTGCGACTTTTGCCCAAAATAGCTGTTCAAATGGAAAAAGCTGTAAGATATAATATGCTTTACTAAACACAAAAATATTTAAAAAGCGTGCTCTGTCTATTAATGATGAAAAACATTCTTTATACGTCTTGAAATCATAAATCATACGTCCTAAAATGACATTTTGATTTTTGACAATGGTTTGTTTGAGCACCTTCGTCCAAATCACGCCCAGTATCTGCATGTCCTCAGTTATTTTTACAGTTTTCAATAATGATTCAGAAATCTGAGATTTACAATTAATAGCTTGCGTTTTGTTTAGGTTAATCGTTATACCAGACAGGTTGCTAAATACCTTCAAATAATTGAAAATACACTGGAAATCCTTGTTTGTCGTTACAAAATACGTATTATCGTCCGCATAACTCAATATCCGAAGCGGATTATTTAATACCTTTATTCCCTCTATAGATTGATAAATTGCCTGGACCAAAGGTATCATTGCAATAGAGAACATGATCGACGAAGTACAACATCCTTGGGTCAGGCCACGATTTAATTTTAGTTTGTAACCTACTGATCCATTTATTGATAATTTAACATATCTATTTTTATATATCCATCTAATTAATGAAATAAATTTTTGGGGAAAATGCAATTCTTTCATCAGAGCACAAAGATAGTTATGAGACACAGAGTCATGTGCTTTCGCAAAGTCCGTTTTAAGTAGGAGGAATGGGATAGTTTCCCCTCCTCTAGAAATAATCAGACTATCCCGTATACATGATAATAGTACAAAAATCGGGTGTGAGTCACTGACGCCGCTTTGACATTTATGTAATATATATTTCAAAACAGATCGTATTCTATTTGCTATACATTTAAGAAATAACTTAGAATCGATGTTTTGCATGTGTATCAGCCGTAAATTATTACTGGATGGTATTTGTTTACTTTTCTTTTTTAATAATATACCAATGGACGTAAAAAAATCCCCTACTACTAGTGGTAAATCCCAAAATGAATTAAATAACTTGACCATATCAGCCACTACTCTCTCTTTATAACGAACCGCCCACTTAGCTTCTAGGCCGTCCCATCCTGTCGATGCCGAGAGATTTAACTGCGTAAGAGCAATTTGTATTTCCTCACTTGTAAACGGTTGAATTAAGTCTTTTCGTTCGTGTTCGTCTAATGTATTCATACTCTCTCACCTTTAGGATATCAAAGTCTTTTATGGGCTCGTTGTCACTAAAGAATTTTTTATATTGATTGGTTATAGCTTCATAAACCTCATTACCACGGGAGATAATGTTCTCGTCATTTTGAAATTCATTTATGAAACGTTGATTGTATTTTTGTTTATCAATACACACTTGAGCGAAATTAACAGTTTCAGTTAATCCACATTTTTCTAGTTTAAGACGTTTTTTAATGCCATAGTGTTTCTGGAGGTATAATTTATTTATTTTACTTTGACAATATTTGACTTTGACGAGCCATTTCCTATCTTTCATAGAAAATTGATTATACTCTGTCAAAAGGTCTTGGTAATAATTAATTAGTTTTATTTTATCGTGAAAATACTCTTTCGAAAAACATTTATATTCATAAATAAGTCTTTTCTTTTTTTTTTACCCACAGTTGCAGAGCATTTTTTCCGTATGGCTTACAATTATTTTCATCGTTCCATATATCCGTAGTTATTTGAGAAAAACTGTCAAGTTCCAGTAACTCTTCATTAAGATGCCATGTATAGGATTCATGCAGATTGAGATTTAAGACCCATTGCACAGAACCGTACAACATTAGGTGATCGGAAAACGCCAAACGTTTTACTTGAATTTTTTTAAATGAACTGATCAATTCCTGAGTGCAAAATATATAGTCAATTTTACTTTGACCTGTACTTGACATAAAGGTTATTAAAGGAATATGAGGGTTCAGTTTTTTCCATACTTCACATAACTTAAATATTTCAATTACCCGTTTAAATGATTCACTATAATTATGATTCGATGCTTGACCATTAGGCTCGTAAATTGAGTTAAAATCACCGAGTAAGATAAAACGGCGTTTTCCTAGTCCTTGCAGAACACTTACTAATTCGTTTTTAAACAAATCCTTGCGTTTTTGTTTCATTTCTGAACCACTGAAAAAATATACATTGCTCAGAATTATCTCGTCTATTTTGACAGCATAAATTCTACCTGACGTGGATTTATAGTATTCACTTACATGTATGTCCTTCTAATAAGATATGAACATCCTGCATGACTTTCAACATCATAATTTTTCAAATAATTATAATTACGCACATGAATATTGTGATATGAAATTTCCTGACAGGCTAAAATGTGGATGTTCACTTCTTTGATACTTTTTTCTAATATTTTAGATTTAGTAGCACTGAAACTATGACATACGTTAAACGTAGCGATCTTGATATCATACTTTCTCTGCATATAATCGGACAGACCCGATAATGCAAAGGTTTGTTGTATATAACCGGTTAGAAACCCTGTTATCACAATAAACAAAATAAATGTCACTTCCATTTTGCTTATTTCTACTTATGTCTTGCAAGATTATAGATTGAAAGGCCGATAATTTGCATGCCTCATCTTCAATAGCACTAATGTTCTTGAAGAGGCATTTCCCAAAAAAGTTATTCGTTATTGTCTGAATTCATGAGTCGCTTATTACCTTTCAGTCCTTTTAATTGTTTCTGACGCTTTTTTGTAGTAGAGGTTGTCTTAAATGTATTACTCACCTCAGCTATTCGTATTCGTAATTTCGGGATTGTACCTGCATGACGGTCCGTTTCTGCTTCCTCAGCTGATATCGACGGCAGCTGTTGCTCCTCACTTCTCGGTGTTAAACTTAGTTTTGCATCCACTTGTGTGACCAAAGCATGAGAGTCTAAACTTACTTCCAGGTTTTCTGCGGGGGGTGGAAAATGGGAACCTTCCCCTATGTTGACACTGTCACATCCATTTTCCACTGACACCTTTACAAACTCTGATTTTTCGATTATATCACTATCAATATCATGAATCTTCACTCGATTTATTTCATCTCCACTTCCACTTTCAATAGTTTTATCATTCAGGGATGTTGCCACTTCTTGAATTGTGGGGGGTTGGGGACAAAAACGTCGATCTCTTCCACTATCTTCTCGTTTTCCGTCTTCTTGTCTTTCATCATAGAACTAGCTTCATTTAGAGTCGGAAAATCATATTTATTGACCACCAAAGGGGTTTCCGATTCGTTACCAGACATAGTAGGGTCAGATGTTTGTTCACTCACTTTTCCACTATTTCCTCCGTTGGACAGCAATTGGATATTATAAGATGCCAATTTTACATAGGACGGGATGTTTTTCTTGACACTTTTGAAGTAAAGCAGCCGGCGACCACTGTATACCTTGAAACGTAGATTTGCTTTATGAGTCAATTTGACTATTTTTGTGATTCCGCCAAATTGGGCTAGATTTTTAACAAGAAACGCATCAGGAACCTCAAGAGGGATTGTGAAAGCAGTTATTACTAGTTCAATCGGACTTTCAATATACACTGGTAGAATATATCGGATTTCTTCATATGTAAACGAGATTTCTCCGTTGCAATTTCGAACTATTCTTTCCGCTATTTGTAGTGACGTTGCTTTCATGTAAAGTTTTTTTATAGTTATACACTTCCAGAGATTGTATTTCATCTTCAGATATTTCAAAAGCATTATATACTAATTCATGCAAATCGTGAACATTTGGTTTACGAGGTAATCCACTTAAATCCACGCACACAGTATTTTTTTCTCTGATAAGTATATGCTTCATTTTCCATTGCACACATTTCACAAAACTCTAAATAATATATCCTTCTTTCAAATACAATCGACACCCGGTGAGCACTCACCCAATTTCACACTCGCCCACTTCCCTTCTCCTCGCTGGCAAAACCAGCAAAAGTTCCAACACGGAGCTCAACACAGCACAGCTGTACCGCATAAACACCTAACTAGAACTCCAAACTCCCAGCTTAGTTCAGTGGTTAATGCATCGGAAAGCTGATCCGGAAGTTTCGTGATGGACCCCTGGCGTGGATACTTTTACTTTTTAAAAAAAATATTTTTTTAATGTATATATGCATTAGGAAATTTAATAAAAGTAGTGATTTAATATACCAAATAGAGGCCACTAAAAGCTAGGAGCAGGAGTTTATAAACATGAACAATATTATTTTGCTACTAAATATAAGGTCAGCCTTGTCTAAAAAAAAAAAACAACCGGCGGCTCGTACATTTTAGGGTAATCGGTTGGCAGCGAGAGTTGACGGTAATCGGTCAGTAAATTTAAAACGAAATTGTTTACTGTGTACGTGGTCGATCTGGTTGAGCGTTTTGCCATCCAGAGATACCTATGTGTATTTGTGTATGTCTTTGTGCTGAAAGTAGGTGCTCTTTCCTAGTAGGTTTTTCGAGAGCGCGAAAGTTATCAGTCTTTCTCCATTATTGTTGAGAATATATATATTTCTACCTAAATATACATTTTTAGTTCACATATACATTGGTTCAGTTCCAGCTTTGGGATGAATTTGGGATCAGTTTAAGAAAACAGTTAAATTGAAAATTTGAAGACAATACCTACAATAAACTTCTAAACAGTAAGCGGTTGGCATGTTTTTATTAACTTTCCACTTGCTAGTACTTTTCTGCTAATTTGTAAGCTATTCAATTATACAATGCATATTGAGTATTGGAAAGCAATCATCAACAAACGTCCACAATTAGCATTTTCTTCTTCTAGTTATTTGTTCGCTGTCGCTACGTATGTAATCTTAGTAACCAGAGAACGAGAAAATATCGAATTTTTGCATGAGTTTCGATGAGATTGGCATTTCCTACATCCCTGCACGATGTTATGATTTAAATTCAATCCGTTGCCTTCTGACTTCGTTGCCATGTACAAGCTCTCATTCTTCAGCCATGAACAAACTCCAGCCACATGCTGGTCGGATGAAGTCTGTATTTCCGGCGACTGCTAAAAGATGGCTCGAAGGTACCTGGATGATGATGTGCACCAAGTCCGTATTTGAGAGGCAAAAAGAGTGTAGCCAACAATGGCGGACGAGTGGAGTCACGTGGAGTTTCGGAGGAGCTTCCTAACCTTTCAATACTGGCAATCAGTGCTTAAACTAGAACATATTCACATCTTTATTTTCGCCAGAAATGCTATATTAACGTGTTCGGTTCAGCAAAAATATATACAAGATCACGTATTTAACAATATCAGTGATTCTCCTCGCGTCCTCTAGTGTTATGCGCAGTGTTTACAACTAACAAGGGCAAAAATGACCAGCATGAAAAACAAGGACTTAAACAAGCGATGTGAAAGCTTGGAATCTACTGTCAACGTTCTTCAAGATAAACTCACTCAGGCTCTTGCATCGCTCGATAAAAGTTCCTCAGCAAGCAAAAAGGTGAATGAAACAGCAACAGCAACCTTAAGCGGCATATCAGAAGAACTTACAGTTATTAAGAAGGAACTGTCTCAATTAAAGGACGATTTAGCAACTTTCACCCTCAGCCTGCAGAAACAAGAGGAGTCCCTGGACGAACTCAAACAATATAGTAGGCGCAACTGCCTCATTTTACATGGAGTGAAAGAAGTTCCAAGAGAAGATCTGATGAAAACTGTGCTTGGTGTGTTTCGTGACAAACTGGGTGTAGATCTCCTTGCAGACAAGATTGATCGTGTTCATCACCTCGGTGTTCGGGAAAGAAACAGGACAGCAGCTCAGGTAAGCTGCTATAATCATTCGCTTTGTTGCCTACCATGATAGGGATGTAATTTGGCGAGCAAAGAGGAAACTGAAAAACACAGGTATTCCATTAACCGAATCCCTGACAGCAAAACGGCTGAAACTACTTCCGCCAAGTGAAAGAACGCTATGGACAAAGGAATTCGTGGTCTCTGGACGGACGTATTTTTGTTTTAATTGGAAATACAAAACGTGTTATAACAAATGAATGTGAACTGCAAGGTATCATACAGGAAAGGAAGTGAAGTCATGAAATACTGTGAAGAAAACCAAGAAGCATCTGCTTCTATTTACTCTGCTCGGAATGACTTCAAAACAGTGTGACATCACTATGTGTGTATTTGTGTGTTTGTGTTTGTGTGGGTGTGAGTTGTTATATAGCGTGTGCCAGTTATCATTTATTACGAGGGCTGTATATACAAAAATATCAATCCCTCTCGTGTATGTGTTACAGGTTATACTCTTCCAAGATAGTAAAAAACTGTATTCCACGATAGTGTGTTACATGAATAACCTTGTATCCAGTAAATACATTTGATCGTCGAGTGATGGTAAGTTTGTATATAACTCAAAATTCACTTTCTCTCTCTCTCTCTCTCTATTATTTTATTGTTATGTAGTATATGAATAATACGGATATAGAAACAGAGGTTGCAACACCGACTCGAGAAGCCTTTCAAGCACTCCCACAAATTCCAGTTTCACCATGTGGGGACAGTGACCTTTTTTTGCCTTCTTCCACCCCGACAACTTTTTCAACCACCGCGCTATTGCTAAAAACCGAACTCGAGATAGTTCCTCAAGGCCATTCACTGAATGTCATTCACTTAAACACACAATCTCTCCTGAGTACATTTCACGAGTTTCAAGAATTAATCCTCCCCCAAAGTAACCTACATTTCATTCTCGTTAGCGAAACTTGGGCCAAGCCAACTTTAAGTGACGATCTATATCATATACCCGGGTTTAATTTAATTAGAAATGATAGGATTCTGAAAGGAGCAGGCGAAGTTGCGATATACATCAATGAGCAAATCGAAGCAAACATTCTCGCTATGTCGCCTCCTGAATATGACTTTAGCTCAGAGTACATTATATTAGAATATCGGATCCGCAACCAACCTGTTCTAATCAGCGTAATCTACAGACCCCCTCGGGCTAACTTCCAGAAAAATCAACAATCCAGTATTTATAGTTCTAACTCAAGATCCAACCTGCCATTCCAGTGCCGAATTCAAACTTGTAGGCATGACTTTACTTCAGGAGCAATCTTTGTCGCATCAAAGGAATAGTAAAATATTATTCACTCGGAAGATGAATGCCTTCCATAGCGTAGTGGTTAGAGTGATGGACTACAAATCCGAAGTTTCCAGTATCTAATCTAGCTGTAAACAGTTCAAAAATTACAAACTAATTAATGTAGAATCATGAAGGTAACGGTCAAAGTAAAACTCTGTATCAAGAAGTTCAACGCTATATTTTGGCCACAAGGAAAAGAGGCTGGGTTAGTTGGAGACTCGGTAGGTGAAAGTTGGACTTTTGGTGGCTCTGACATCGGTCAACCGTAGTAGGAAAAACATTGGTCTTTGTGCAACGTCCGGGTTATTGGGCTGATTTCTCATGCCAATGTTGGCGCGTATTTTACCGCTAGTGGCCATACGTTCATCCAGCAACCTTTTGCTAATTAGGAAGACATTTAATTTCTCCTCAACTTTGATCGATAACAGAACTCAGATAGAATCTATTAATATTAATATTTTAATTACCTTGAGTAATATTTTTTGAATTTGCATTTGAATTAATTCATAATCTTTGTCCTAGGCTGGAATAGGGTAGAGTAGAGGATGTGGAAGATATCGATCAGGGCCTTACTTATATTAACATCTCGCCATTTGATTAGTGGTTCAGAGAACGTCTGGTAATCCTCGGTCAGGACGCTTGGCCGTGGAATTTGAATCCACATGGGTACCCATTACCGATCCAAGGCCCGCGACGTTACGCCTGAACTATGGTCGCTATGTATAATAATAGTTTTAATAATTTATATCAAGAAATTACAACTTTCATGGACTTAGTACTCTCGGACAAATTTCCATCGTTAGACTAGTAATATTTTTTAATTTTATTTTCAGCTTACAAGAGCTACAGTGGTAGGCCCAACAACAGCAACTGCCGTCTTGTCAAAGAATCGTGTGGCGAACATGACATGGCTCCAAGACCATGATCATCCTTCCATCGCCATTCTTAGTCAACGAATAGAAGATTTAACAGGTTTATTATTGGAGACTGCAGAACTACTTCAAGTAGCTAGTTACGATATAGGAGGTTACTACAAACCTCATTTCGACTATTTCACAGCAAGTAATCTTTCTATCTTAATTTACTTTACTATCTTGATGTGTATTATGAAATTTCAGCGAAAGATCTCTTAATTTTAATTCTGTTCTTACAGAGAACACAGTCCTGCATGTTTTATTGTTTTTCTCTTTACTCTAGAAGCTGCGGTGTTTAAATTGAATATCTTACACGATAAACGTTGTATTTTACAAGAGACAAGGCAAGAGATTCAATCACAATAAATAATTATCTTGAAATATAACTATTTTTCAAGTTATTTATCTAACCATTAACTAACAAGGACTATTTCTTTTTAACTGAGTTAGCATTTTAAAACCTCCTACTATAAAAGTTATTTATAGTAGGAAATATGTTGTAGCAAGTAGTTAGAATGTGTTACAACGTTGTTCTTCATATACTTAACAGATTTACTTTGAAAGTAAGCTATCTACGAACATCACAAGTATGCATGTTAAAAGCACAGAATAACCTGGCTGAGGGAATTATTATAACGCAGTTCTATTCAACACTATTAAGGGAATTTTCCTAGGCATTGGTTTTGCCGATTTGACATATATGGGATCACTGTTCCTCAAAACTTTTCTTTTCTTATCCCTTCAGTCACTCAATTTTTTTTTCACCTTCCGCTCTTGTAAAGTATAGCTAGTTCTGAGCGTAATTGTGAAAAGTTCAATGTGTCTAATACTGTAAAGCACTCCGACGACTGGTAAATGTTTGTAGAGTTTCACACTAAAGGTGTTTAGTCTATACATACATTTTACGTACCCGTACACTGCAGCGTTAAAATTTATTTGTCGGTCAGCATCCCAAACACTGGAATCCTTCATCAACAACGTATCCTTTAACTCAACTACCAGTTTGTAAATTACGGTGTTCTAAATGAAATTTCTACATTAAATCATCGGCTTTAGAATGTATCATTAAATTCAGTCCAAACAGAATCTGCACATCTTGTAGATGTAGTAGCGTATTCAGCGTACTATCAAATAATCTTATGTCCAGTTCAAACAGTGTAAACATCTCATTCTCACATTCATTAAATCGAAGGTCGCGATATCTGCAAACTCTGCTGTGGTTCAGTTTAAACTAATGCAAAGTCCGGTTTCCTCACTGATCACCTCAACCAGTAGCATTCCTTCCATACCCCATTTTCTCATTTCACAATATACCACTTTATTTATTATTCTACATGAATAGTTCGTCCTTCATATCTCATCACTTTCATTACCCAGTCATTCTTGCTATTTTTCATATAAATAACATTCATTAGCAGCGACAATTTCGTATATTATTTCTGTGAGCATTGGAGCTGTTTTTCACTTAAGTAACCTTCTTTTGCATATACGATTTCCAACTACCTTTTAGATTAAACTCTGTTCATCATTTAAAGAAAATCATTAGCATGATTTATATTATTAAGTTTCAACTTTTAGGTAGTTATTGTGTGCAGTTATAGGTGATTTATTTTTTCTTATCCGCCTATCTCTGTAGTCTCGAAAAACGTCAAAAGATTTGGTCATACCCTATATTTGATTAAATTTTATGATTTAAAAAAATGAGCGGACCTTCACGTCTGTCTATTTTGCAATGTCAATAACTTTACAATAAAATTTCAACGCGGGTAATCTCCTTCAGACTCCAGGCAATCAGTTAGAAACTTTTGGCAGGTACAGTCCTTGCAGTGCAACTTCGGTCATGTTATTTATCGAGATATTGTCATCTGTGGCAATGTTTTACCATATTCGGATGATTCTAGCTCCCACGTTACTCTCGTTCGGCCATTTATTGAGGTGAAGATTCTCCCTTCTTTCGGTCTAAAGGTTCCTCCTTCAATTGACGACATAATATTTTAAACATTCTGTACATTATTTTCACAATAGCAATTAATTTTTGTGTCAGTTACCTTTTACTTCATTTCACACGTAACAAGATAGGGACAAAGTTTTGTAATTCGGAAAACAAACATTTAAACTCTCGAACAGAGATGATTTAAAAAAGTATCGAAAAACCCCTCACACTTGCAAAACTCTACGAAGGAAAAGGGTCCAACAAGAGTACACAACAACAACCACAGATTCAAGTAAACTATTTAGGAGAAAAGTCCAATATAGAGTTTCTGCTCTGCTAGAAATAAAACTTAGGAAATCAAACATAGACACTAATTTTAGGAACTACATACCTTTCGCTACATTTTGAAACATGAACAAGTGCCTTTCATTTCCAGCTACTTATAGTACCAAATACAGATGAAGTAAGAAGTGCCAATCCGTTGAAAACTCATTGAAAATGCATAAGAAACGAATCAGACGAAACCTTTTTCTGAAACCTTTTGACTGGGGGTGGTGGTTCGTGGTTCCTCACAAAGTATTTGTTCGGATGTTGGGGGAAGAAGGGGTAATAACTTTAGTCATCCATTCAAACGTCTAGCTCAAGTGAAGTATCTTAGGTTCCCTTAAACAAAAGGAAAAGTCATTTACGCTGCTTCTTTTGTTCAAGGTTGATTTCAGAGGCATTTTTCTGCTTACTTTCAGTGTGTCCTGTATCTTCAACTACCTTCTTCATGGTTTAATGCACAAATTTGTTCCGCAGTTGTTTTTAGCTGACGTCAACTTCGGTGTCCAGGTTCCTTTACGAAACTTGATTCTAATTTCTGTCAAATTTCGTCGTTCGTCGACCTGATCCTGATTTCCTTTTCACTCCCTGCTCATTTTCATCTTCCATACAGTTTTGTAAACCCAAATGCCTTTATGTGTTAATGCCGAAAGGATACTGTAGGCGATACAGTTCAACGTTTTTCAGTTCAAAATCTTGCACATTATTTTTCATTTTGTTTCTCTGTACATTACGCAGCGATAACCAATACAAACAAGGGACCATTCTTATCTTCAAGTACGCACGTTTTACATCTCATCGTTGATTTGACGTTTGACTCAAGTTGCATGTGATACTAACTGGGATAAATTGTGGACTTTTTTTCTCCCCACTTCATACAAGTTAGTGTGGAATTGAGTATTATTGGAAGTAAATTTTTACTCCCAGTATACTATATATATTAGTAAGAGACATAACCTTCAGTATTTCCTTGGTTAACTGAAGAACTCACACCAACTCACTGCAAGAACTTTGGGGGCAAAACATTGCTGGCGAAATTATATGAAGAGGTATACTGATTATGTACTATTGATTAACAAGTTAATCAGTTTCGATAAGAGTTTTCATAGTTCAAATTCATATGGACGTAGTTTATATGGCATAAACGAGAACATTACATTTCAAAAATATTTATTTTACATTTTATTTAACTTATTTTATGACCAAGACCTGCAGCTATTGCCTAATCATATTACATGTCTGAAAATTATAAGAGAGGACATGTGAGAGACATAGGCATATCTACCTGTCTGGTCCATCAATGTAAGTTAAGTATAAAGTTCAGAAGATTTTCGAAATATACTCTATCGTCAGTGGACCTCTAACACTAACACAACTGCACAAGTTGTCTCAAGTGGCTCTCACGTATCTATTAAATCTAAGTTCTGAACTTAGCTGTTTTCAGATATAATAAATTGATTTTAAGATAAAAATGGCTATTGTTTTTAATTCGAATTCTAAAAAGATCTTATAACCTCATAATAAATAGTAAATAATCTTAGACAATAATAAGAAGTAAAATATATCATTTCGCTGTTAGAAATTTTAGTGTTATAATTTTACAAAATTAATATTAGTAACTAAAAGGTTAAAAAGATTATCACTTGTACGGAACATTTGTCAAGTTCATGGTGAAACGTTAAGATAAAACTGGCTTAAAATGAATTCTTTGGTACTATTCTAATAAGAACAGAATAGTTCCTATCTACAGCAGAAATTTTGAATGTTGCAAAATATGCCCATGCATATAGTTTTAAAAACGTTTTTTAATTTTAACTAATTAAATGTTTATACGCACTGCTGTTATACTTACAATTGCATATACATGAATTAATCAAATATTTTCTTTTATTTCAAAAGGACCAGAAGAGAATGAAACCTAATGGAAATAGAATTGCCACGATGTTATTTTATGTAAGTCTATAAAGATGTCTTGTTAAAATGTGTGATATTGTTTGCATTTTTTTTTCTTTCAGAGGTTTTCATAGTTAAATTTTATTAGAAATTATTTTTTTTCAATTATTTACAAAGGAAATCAACATGTATTCCCTAAAGATTATCAGAATTTAGCCTTCTTATATAGACTTGGATTCTGGAGTAATAAACACATTCAATTATACAGAACTGATATTATAAATATACTGAGTTCCACTTTTTTTGGCTTGAAATATAATTAATTTGAGGCTCAGAACTTTCTTAATATGCTGCATCACTGTTTCTGTAAAGCATTTTGCTTGTAAATGTTTAAAATTATTTGAATAATTTATATAGTTTAAAATATATATTTCATTCTATGAAAATAAAAGAAGTAATAGGTGCACATTATCTTAAATTCCGCTATTTTGAGCCTTTGGGCACACATTTCGGGCTGTCGTCAAAGTGAATTTCACAATTTGTATCGTAAGGAAGAGATTAAGCCATGCCGCACCTACTGTACATTGATAGCAAGCGAGACCGTTTCTTTCACACGTTGGCCGTCTACTTAATCTCTTAACTCAGTTGAAGCCACGGTGGCTCAGTTGGTAGGGCGCTCACCTTTGGTGCTAGAGGTCGTTGGATCGATTCCTGTTCATGCCATGTGGGCTTTGTGGTGGACAAACACCGTGTGCGTGGGGTGCTCCCGTTTTGTCCCGCTTTCTTCATTCCACCAATTCATCCCATCATCATCCATACGACCTGAGCCATAGTTGCCTAAATGCCTTAAAAATAAATAATTTCAATTCTAAACTCAGCTCAGACTTTCATTTACTTGCGTGTCTCATGTATGTCAAGCGGACCTTGGTTTACATTATTTTCGACACTGTTCAACATGGTCGTTAGGTCATGGTGCAAGCTAAAGAGTTTTATTCACCCACATATAGTTTGCCTTAATGTTACACAGTGAAGCAGCTTCTTAAAATTGTGAAAAAAGTTCTTATCTCTGAACCGAGCAACAATTTTCTTTGCAATGAGCTCGTACCTGCATTCTAATAGAGTTGAAAACAAAACAAGGCAGTTTGTAAACAAAATTTCTTGTCATATGTTCAAACCGATATACTCTAATTTTAAAATAAATGGGAATTCCCTTTTCTCAGAAAATTTTCTCGATGCATAGACAAGAATTCTCTTTTCTCTGTTCTAATAAGCTTTTTTTTTTTTCACAATGAACAATAAATATAATTTACGCTCAGTATCTGTCTCAATCATAGACCCGTAAGTAGAGATTGGTTTGCTCCATTTCATTTAATTTCTCCATAAATATGAATTTTATTGGTGGCTTTTAGACACCTAAGGCTAAGGTCGGAATAGGGGAGGGCAAAGGATTCGGGAAGGTTTCGGCCAGGAACTATGCTGAAGGTGCCATCCCAGCAGCTCCCTCTGCGGCATGCTTGCAACTAGGTTATGGAGGACGCCCTCTAGAATATTCCTCCATTCCTTTTCCAAAATCTCAGACAGGTGGGAAATGGGAGTTAACCGCATATCCCAAGAACTCTTTTGCCGTTGCAATGCGTTCCGAAGGTGTTCTATGGGATTGAGATCAGTGCTCTGGGCAGGGCAATCTAAACATTGAACATTGTTGTCTTCTTAACATCGCATAGAACATATCATCTGACATCTTGGTAGTTACGCGGGTCCATTCCATAAAAACGCCAAAATGTTGGAAACATTTCATTATCTAGAATTTTTACAGCCTGACTCTGAGTCCATACTGCTACGAACAACCACTAACAGTCCACTATCGTAGTGCATGAAATAATGGCACCATCACCAACTTTCCTGATGGGCACTAGGAATCCAGTAGAAAGCGTTTCGCCAGAAGACTCCAGTAGAATCCATGCACATCCATCGCCAGTGTGAAGAGTATGAACCTCGACTCGTCACTCTACATAACCGATTTCTACTTCTCTAGTGTCCGGTTGTGATGGCCCAAAAACTGCTTGCGCCTTAGAGATTTGTTAGTCTTCGTGATATGAGACTTGGGTGCAACTGCCCTTTTTGAATATTCGAAGTGGTGAGCCTCTGTTGACAATTCCACTGGAAACGGATACCCCTGTTGCTTGCTGAAACTTCTGTCTGATGGTAGCCATCGGCTGTACCCAATTTCTGACGATTTAGTGTATCAGGATTTTGCGATCTCTGTTGGTCTAAATTTTCAGTATCTTTGACTCTCCCAAAATGTCCCTCCAGTTTCTTGTTCCAAATGGCGAATTGAGGCCTATTTAACTTAGTGACTATTACCCTACTGGACAACTCACTGAAGTGCTTAGTGAGTATTACTATACCCCACTGGACAACTCACTGAGATGATATGCCGTAATTACACGATTATCGAAATGCGGCAGATTTTCACCACGTGCTTCAGAATTGGTTCTGTTGGTCACTGTAACACACCAGACGTAAATGAGGCCACATGACAGCCGAACGAGACCAATTTTCTACCGTCACATGGTGACGAATTATATTTTGATAGGTAGTGTACATATGTTCGAAAAAATAAAACAAATACCTATAATTTCTTGATTACTAGAAACTTCCTCTGTACATACTGTGTATTTTGCAACTAACGTCAAGGCGATATTTACAATAGAAACATTCTATGTAGATTATTTGCACGAACCATGATTCGATTCATTAAAAAGGAGCATACAATTCGTAGTTTATTGCTACCCCATACATTAACAGAAGTCTTTAAAAGAAACAGTAATTTTCTTGATAGCTAGCCCCTCACCCAATGAATACAACTTCCCCAGGTTAAAGTGTCTGAATTAATCTCTGCACTGAACCATGTAACAGGAGATTGTTAGCTAGTATTCCTAGTAATAATGTGTCAATTTAATTTTACAGATCGATTAGATGTTTCACGGTCCTCTTCGTGGTCTTTTGTAAATAGGTTTATATTGACATCATATACACCAGCACACTTTATTTCTGATCTATGGCTCTTGATGTGATAAACTATTCTTTGCTCACAGCACAAGTTGCCTATACAATCCAAGAAATTGTCACACAATGAAAACAATGCATTTCCTGTTTAAAAGCTACATAGGGCAACTTCAAAAAGGGTCATGTGTTAAATTTGAGAATATAGTTCTAAGCCAAATTATGTTAAAAATGGCTAAATTTATCTCAGTTTTGGTTTCTCCTGACAATTCTTTTTCGCAAAAATAAAGGAACAGTTTTAATATTCACTGTTCTGAGGAAATTCTTCAATTTTGTTAATACTAAAAAGTTTTTATCTCTCAGAACTTCTTGTACCTGTATGGGATTTTGCCATGTTGTTTCAGAAGTTGGTATTGTCTGTTCTTGCTGAAAACCTTCTCATCGAATTTTTGGAGGCAAGAAGGAACTGTAGATGCTCCATCTATTACCATATGTCAAAACCTAGTACCGGCAATCAATAGTGTTATATATAAGGATACAGCAACAACCATTAACTCATTTTCGATGAAAGTTTAGCATGTAGGACCATCTCATCCCGATCCTTTAATTTTTTTTACTGACTTACAAACCGACAGTATACATGAAATAAAGTTACCTGCTACTGCAGCTTAAAAACAGAGAGAACTAGATTCTAAGAAAGGTCTTTACTATTTAGTAAACTTTACGATCGGATTGAAGTACCATAGGATGGTCCTCACCTAACTTAAGATTGGTCGACGCGAGTGAGATTTAAAACACGTACAACCAACTCAATGCTCATCCGAAGCCATCGATAGCCATTGGCCAGTAGATGGCGAAAACTGAGCAAAGGAGGGAAAAAATATTTAATTATAGGAAATATAGCAAGATGATCATCCTCCGAATTCAGACACTTATCACTCTGACTAGGCGTAGCTTATCACGGTACAAGGTTATGTATTCATGTGTGTGTGTAAGAACGTTATGGTTATACTATGCCACTGTCTGTCAATTTCGTCTCATATAACCTTTTGGGGTAATTTGTGGGACACATGCAATTACGGAATTTGTGTGAGAGCGTCTTCAGCGAATTGTTTACTTAACTATTTGAACAAGCTCGCCAATAACTAAAGAAAGCCAAACTTAACTTCCTTAATCACGTACGATTTTAGACTATCTAGAGAGAGAGAGAGAAAAAAAACCTACTTCCTGATAATATACTTCAGTCATAAATTTTGGAGTGTGAATTTTAGCAGGACTATTGCTTCGACTGATAACAGCGCAAATAGTGCATTTGACAGAAACATATTGAAACACACATGTCTTTTTTTTGTATCAGAATGAGATAAAACAACAACAGCAGTCTGTACTCTGAAAAGTAAGACAGATATGTAAGTTTCCTCTTTTTTTCTTAGCAACTACTAAAGGGACATTTCCTAAAACTTTGCTAAAAAAAATCATACTAATTTGGGTTGTAAATGTGATCATTTAAATCTATTATTAGCTATTGTAAAATTTGTGATTCTTATGTGTATGTTGTTAAGACAGTTACTGAAAATGCTATTTCACCTTTGTCAAATATATGCAACATTTTCTTATTTTCATGTAAATTTCCGCATGAGTTTAAAGTGACTAATACCAGTGTTCAAGAAGGGTTCAGTAATAGATGTTGGTAATTATCATCTCAAATCCATATAATATATAGCCCCATGGTCATGGTATGAAGCTGTATGATAAAGTGTAGGTAAAGGGAATAATCCGACATTTAAAAAAAATCCTATTATGGATCCAAAATGGCCGCCAAACCCATTGTTGTATAGAATACACAGACTCAACGGCTGGGGCTAATGAAATGAAATTTGGTGTGAAGGTACAACATCACTAGTAGGTTAAGAAAATGTTACCAAATGTTTCAAAAGACGGCATCTTGGATACACAATTGCGGACCCTAAAAGTTCATTTTCCACACCGTTTGAGCTAGAAACACCAAATTTGGTATGAAGGTACACGATCACTAGCAGTTTAGGAAAATATTTTAAAATGTTGAAAAAGTCGCATCTTGGATTCAAAATGGCCGCCGAACCCATTGTTGTATAGAATACACAGCCCAAATGGCTGGGGCTACAGAAATGGAATTTGGTACGATGGTACACCATCAGTAGTAGGTTACTAAAATATTACACAACGTATCCAAAGACACCATCTTGGATCCAAAATGGCGGACATAAAAATCCATTTTCTACACCGTTTGGGCTAGATATACGAAATTTGGCATAAAGTTGTATTATGACGAGTAGTTTACGAAAATATTACAACATTTTGGATTCAAAATGGCCGCCCAAAATCCATTTTCCTCACCGTTTGAGCTAGATAAACGAAATTTTACATGACGGTGTACCATCACAAGTAGATCACGACAATATAAGAAAACGTTCAAAAAGTCGTCAACTTGGATCCAAAATGGCCGCCCAAAAAACCTAACTGTTGACGCTAGAGAAACGAAATTTTTTATAAAAGTGTCTGACCAAGGGTAAGTTACAATAAATGGGGCAAACCTTCCCTTTCGGCGCTCTGCTTTCCGTGGGAGGGTGCAGATGGATACCATGGCGGTGCAGTCCCGCAGAGAGATTTTTGTTAAGATAAAGGGGGCGCAGCCCCCAAAACTACTGAAGTTCGGGGCGCATCTCCCACGGGGTTGGGAGCAGTGCCCCCAGCGAAGCAAAGCGAGTCATTCTTATCTATATTCGCAAGGGTACTCAATAAAGTAATGTAAAAATGAGTATAATGCCTCGCTAAAGTAAGCTCCTTTCTTGAAAATACCACTA
Source organism: Lepisma saccharinum (assembly GCA_022664845.1). Lineage (NCBI taxonomy): Eukaryota > Metazoa > Arthropoda > Insecta > Zygentoma > Lepismatidae > Lepisma > Lepisma saccharinum. The sequence goes on from JAGDQP010003232.1 coordinate 52,800, forward strand.
TACCCTATCCAACACACAGTACGGATTTAGGATATATAGAAAAAATGATTTACTGCAATTAAATTTCTAGATTATTTATTCTACTGGAGAAGTTAAAAATTAGATTTTTGGCTCTTTCTTGATCTTACGGAAACATTTGACATGGTAGACTATAGAATCTTGTTAAACAAACTATAGTTATGAAATTAGGGAAATTGCTTATTTAAGATATATATCTTATTTAAAAAGAATAGAAGGCAATATGTCGAAGTTGATAGTCATATCAATTACAAAATCGATTAATTTTGTTCTTTCACAAGGGTCAATATAATAAATCATTATTAATAATAATTGCTCATTATTACTTCTAATTTACATAAACACACTTACTCAGTAGTAAGCAGCTTTAACAAGTATTGTTCTTCCTAATTATTCTAGCATTCCTATAAATAAAAGGAACATTCACTGTGGTTGAATCCGAATTAACATCATAATTTAGTGATTTGATGCTCGGAAACGGTTCGATCATATATTCCCGTAAAATTGATGTAATGAAGTTTTCCATGCACGTTCTAAGCAGAATCTAACCATCTAGAATGAAATTCAATAGCTAATATATACATATAATCGATACAACATATTGTTCTTGCCTTTGGATACAAGTATATACAAATCTAAGTTACGAAACGTATGCTACTGTTATTAGTCCGAGATAAAAATATCATGAGAACTTATTTATTATGCTTATACATACTCTGTTATCAAATACGATATAATATTCTGACTAAAGTCATCTCATATCCATAAAGTGTTCAGAAAAGAATGAAATAAGGTATCAGTTTCCTAATGGATCCGTGCGCGGCTGACCTTCACTCACATCCTTGTGTAAATAAATTGCAATCCATGATTTATGTATATGAAAACAAAATAAATTGAAAACCAAACTCTGAAATCTATAAATATGAAACAAGAATAGAAAATAAATGATATATTGATAATGTGTGATGCTAAAAACACAAGACGCATTACATTTTAATTGATTAAAATTGTATAATAAATTAGCAGATAGGTTGGAGAGAACTGCAGTAAAAATTTCAAAATTGAAGCGAAAATGTTAATACAGGAATTTGTTTTGTAATTTGTGTCTAAATAGTTTATAATGTAATGTGATTTTGAAAGGATAATTACGCATGGGTAGCTGTTTTATCCATTTAACAATAAATAAAACCGTCTAAATGCATAGGCTGCATTCGCATTACAAATATGTAACTCTTTTGTTCTAGTTTGTTGAAGTAATGCTTAGGTTGTATCATTGAATTGATTGATCAATAATTTAATAGTTCCTTATAGTTCATAATTCTTTATCTCTTAAAATCTCTGGTGAATTCGATGAATGCTTGAGTCTAAGCATCAAATGTACCAAGTAAATGATAATGAAATATGGAAATAATAAACAAATATTCGTTTGTTTAAGAGAGCATCCGCTGGTTTCAATTACTGAGGAGCAGCATAACAGTAGCACTGTAATATATATTTGTCTATTTCAGTTGATGGGTTAGATCATAGAGTCATCTTACTCTACTGCTACAATAACTCGTGAAATCTGATTTGATCTCAAATTAACTTTCGAAATTAGGTGAGGAAATAATTTCTTTATCTCAAGTGGTCTTGATTCCTCTTCGCGATCGAATCAGAAGAATGTGTGACACTAATTCATTATCCTCCTCCTCATCATCATCATCAGTGTACTGCCAAAACAAGAGTTTCACGACAAGCTAAACCCTCTGCATTCATCCTGTCCTCTTGTTTTCCTTTTCATCTCAGTATACGATTTATCTTCCTTAACTCTCTCAAGGTGTTTGACACGTCTTTTGCTCTTTCTCTTTTTCTCTCAACGAGGTTTTCAATTACATCTCTCAGTGAACAATAACATTAATGAACATCCTCAGTGTTCATACTCAGTGAATAGGCAATGTTCTAACCCGTTTCTTCTTTTCTTTATTGTCTTTAATACTGTTCGTATCTCGCCTTTTGTTCATCAGTTCTTCATTTCTACTTCTTTGTATCTAGCTTATTTTCTGCATTATTTTCCTTGTCAACATTTCAAAGGCTTTCTTTCTTCCTTCTATTGTAGAGTCTACGTTTCTGCTCTATACAACATGCAAACTCCATGCAAACATTTATTTAATCTCTTCGTCAATTCTTTGTTCATCAACCCAAAATAGAGATTTTGCTTCTTAGTGAATGCTTGTTTATCATCATAATTTTTCTTCTATATTTGAAGCGTATGCGCGAACGAACGTCTAAATGACATTTTGAAAAAAAAGAAAAAAATAACGAGTGCAGTTTTATGTACTTCTATAACAGGAAAAATTTGAGGTGTAAATTTCCTAATTACAAGTTAGTTAATACCAGTATATTAACTCTTTATATACCCATGGACTTTGATATCAATCTATCAAAACTATGAGATAAATGCATGTACTTATTCACAAACACAAAAAGCGATAATTTAATGGAGTAAGGTTGATTACATCGAGACATGTCCTTAATTTTGTGTTTAGTGTTCCCTACTAATTGTTTTGTCTTTTATGCTCAGTTATCTGATGTAGAAGAGGGTGGTGCTACAGTGTTCCCATTTCTTCGAGTAGCAGTAAGGCCAAAGAAAGGAACAGCTGTATTTTGGTATAACCTCAAAAGTAGTGGTGCTTATGAAGCTCGAAGCCTACATGCTGCGTGCCCAGTGGTGAAAGGAAACAAATGGAGTAAGTATCTATTTCCACTTTTCGCTGATATATCTAGGAGGAAATGATTTTACTAATTTTTCTATTCGCATTTTGTCGAATAATTGAGATCATTATCACGATATCAATTGCATCCAACAACGAGGTCATCATTCAGGAGTTGCATTATAGTTTCACAGTATGGATTCTTTCTATACAACGTAAGAACAAAACTACCCGCTTTGCACTTTGTCGACAAATCTTCTCATTACACAAGATTTTGTACGGAAGTCCTTCACGTATGAAGTTGCACCGTCTCTGCTTTTGAAAGCGTCCACTAAATATATCAGAAAATCTGTGACGTAGGTTATAGTAACGAATAATGTAATACACCTTTTACTTATGGCTTTTGTTGTTGTTGTGGTACTGCTTTTTAAATTGGAGGTACTGATGCTTTTGTTAAGTACCGGTACAAGAAAAGCTAACAACCTTCCCCTGTTGAGAATTCTAGATTACGCTACAACTCTGTATGAACATGAAGTCTTGTAACTATTGAGAAGATACTTATCAAATAAAAGAAATGAACAGAGCACAATTTAAATCTCACCAAATCTTATGTGAACTTCACCCTATATACTAAAGAATTTGGCAATCTACCAACGTTCTTTATAACTTGGTCTGTCAACTCAGTCTTGTCAGGTGTAACAAGAAGCCATCTTAACCTGGGAGACAATAAACTTCTTCGTTTCCACTATATCAAAGTCTTAAAGCACAAGCTCTCACAATCTCAATTTTGACCAATATTTTGACCATTTTATTATTCACATTTAATCTAATAATGCTGACACTTTCACTGGCACAATGTGGAAATATGACTTATTTGAAGGTTGAACTATAGATGATTCAAAAGCAGTTCAAACCGTCTGTGAGTTCTATGCTCTCAATTATTTGATCTCTACTTATTTGTGGTGTGTGTGTGTGTGTGTGGATAGGATTTCCCCCTTACTGATACCGTCAATATACGAAAAAAGATGACGAGCAAAACAACACAAGTTTCAGCATTTCCCGAAAAATCCTAAAATTTAGATGTTGATGACTTCCTCGTGATCAACATTCTTCTTGACCTTGCAAAGACGCTTCAGTACATTGTTGACGACTAAATTCGGACTCAACTAGCAACACACATTATTGGATTCATTCCAATCATGATTTCGCAAACACTGTAGTACTACTACTACCATTACATCCATTATTGATGATATAAGGCTGGCACTAGATAAAAGGGAGACAACTTACCTTACACTTCTAGTTTTCTTAAGGCATCTCAGTCAATTGAATACACACTTTTGCTGCATAAATTATTTCATTTCTTATTTCTCCTAAGGATTCGTTAGATGGGCTTTAAACTATTGTGCGATCGGAAACAATTCGTAAGCATAGCCGGTAACTCATGGAGTATTACAAAAGTGTCGTTTGTCCTCTTTAATTTTAATGCATTTACTGTAATTGAATATTATTATATCCAACTACACTGTAAATACCACTTGTACGTCTACAATTTCCAAGTGAATATATATCATGTCGCCCTCAATACCTCGAAATCACTAATTTAATAGTTAAATGTGGATTCTCGCAAATCAGCGAATGGTAATCTAAAACAGTTTAGTATTATGACGATCCTGGGTAAATTGAAATCTATACGTGTATCGTCCCAACAACTAGCTCAATATTTTCAAAACAATTATCTTCCAGCAGCACGTTTAAACATGATTTGTTCGGTTAGGAGGTACGTTCGTCTATCTCTTCGGATATTACTTCGGAGTTATCCTGGATGAACGCCAAGAGTGGCAACCGCATATCAAGGCAATATATTAGAAAGCGTTCTCGTCCCTACACTCAATCACTAAACATAATCATTTTTTTGCACAGCTAGTAAATTCTAGTTAAACTGTTGGCATTCCCTCACTTGGACTACTGTGATCTAATTCCAACCAATCTCAAAGAAGAAGTAACAAGACTAGCAGTGCATACAAAATGCCTGTTTTAGATTGGTTCTTTTTCTCAAGTGTTCAAACCACCTAACACACGCTTACAGACATCTGAAGGGTACGCGGGCAGAACAATCAAAGTTTATTTATTAAAGTTGTGAGTAAAACGCATTTTAAAGTGTAAGGACTTGAATTTCAATATCTTTTCTGTCTTTAGACATCACTGGCGTAGGCGGATAAGATGCTCGATGGTCAAAAATAAATTTAAATTAATTTGTCAATGCCTAAACTTAATGTAAGACGCCACTTACACAAATTAACACTTCCATACAAAAGAACACTTCGTGTTCAACGATCATCATACATAAACCTTTTCCAGTTACTTAGCACCTACCATACTTGCAACAGCAGGTCAAAGCAAAGCAAGTTACTTTCGGTCCCTCATCACTTTTCTCATCACTACTACAGATCTTTCACTATTTTCACTATTCAAGTGTGAAACGAACTTCCGCCCAATGTACGACAATTTCAGTTAAGGTATCTCTGCTTTTAAGAAGTCGGTTGCAGATCACTGACCAATCACAATCTCCTTAGTTCTTACACACTCGACAACGAAACGAAAATAAACACAGTAAATAATTTTTAAGAAAGGAAAGTAAAACAATGAATGGAAAGATAGCTTTTAAATAAGTTGATAAAGCATCTTAGTTTCGTTATTATTACTGTATGAGCATGTGTATTATTAGGTATGTGAATGGTGAACAAGGATAAGTTTTCTAGAAAATATTAATACATAATACATAGTATTTATTCTTAATTATGCCCATGATTTTAAGTAGAAAACATAAAGTCGTTACTTCATTAAAGAACTGTATGTTTGATTATGAGATAGCTCTCATAACTAGTTAGCTTCATGTTAGCTCTGTGGTATGCAGATTATTTTATCTTTGACTATTAATGTATTTGTATGTTTATATGTAAATTATATTAGGTAAGGTAAGCAAAACCCGGCCGGGTACTTATAACTAATGTGTATATTTAATTCACTAGTCAACAAATTTAAACTTTTTTCTGCCACATGGACGAAAATCTGTCTTTTTTACTAAATCGACCCAAATGGCAATGAAAACGTGGTAGGATGTAAAGTTTTGTGTGACAGAGGTGAGATGGATTCTGGCAAGCCGACAATATCATCTAGTTTTCTTAATAGATAATGCTAGGTATGTATAAAATATACGTATCTAACTGGGGAATCTGGTCAGAGAATGTTTTCAGTTTACACAGAAAGCACCAGAGAATACGATTAACAAATGGTACTATGGAAAAACTGATCTGTAGCTCCTATAGTATACAACAAAAGTTTGTTTTCACACTTTTAAACTTGACTTACTGAAGATACTAATTAAAAATTAATATTGACCTAAGAAACATATATCAATTACTCCCAATGGATCAAATGCGCAACTGTCTTACAAAGTATGCAAATAATATATTTCTACTTACAATTAGATCTTCCTTTTGTAGCGCATGTCACTTTCTCTAACTAAAAAACAGCAGTAGTCGCCCATCATATGAGGATCCCACTTACCTTGATACCTTTGCTCCATTTTTTGAATATCCTGATGCAATCCGTCTCCTTGTTCTTCATTCACATCTCCTAAATTCTCGGGGAAAAATTCCAATTCGGAATGCAGAAAGTGAATTTTCAGGTACATTTTACATCCTAGCCTTTAATAGCTATCCAGGAGCTCCTGAACCAATTGTACGTAATTTTCTCTTTTCCCCCAAATCCATACACCACTTTACTGAAAGTTTTGCAGGCTGCTAGTTCATCATTATTTAACTTTGTCTGAAAGATTTTATCCTTTAAAAGTTTCCGAATTTGGGTCCGACAAATATCTCCTCCTGCATTTTCGCGTCACTAAGTTTTGGTCATTAAGCTTAATTTTATATGTAAAGGCTGCAGCAGAATTTTATTTGAATTTACTAAGGGAGTATACTTAATATTGTGTTGCCCTGGCATATATGTTTCTCTTGGAGGCCATCCTTTTCGAATGTAGTATGATTCAGTTTCCCTACTGTCCCACAAACAAAGAAAACAACAATATTTTGTAAATCCTCCCTGAAGCCCTAGTAATGTAGCAATGACCTTTAAATCCCCACAAATTTGCCAACAATAACTGTTATACTGTATCAGAACTAACAACATAGACAGACTTGCATACGTTTCCTTCATCTCTACGAAATGTGCCATTGGAATTGATGGTTTAGTGTTTCCATTGCGTAAAAATATTGCTTTAAGGTTTGTTTTTTAATAGTCGATAAACAACCTCCATTCTTCAGGGATGTGTTGGAAACCTAGTGCATCCATTGTACATGCACAGAGGAAAGTTTGCATTATGTAGTAACCCGAAAATTGTTCATGATGGTTTATGAAAATTGAAATTCTAGTGCTAGGAGCCAGTAAATTTCACTCTTTAAGTCTCGATCCAAGCAACTCAGCTTGTTGCTTACTAAGATTTAGATCTCTCACTAAGTCGTTCAATCTGGACTGGTTAACCAGAAGAGGTGTGTTTTTGGTTGGACTATAGTTTGGATCAAAGGAAGTTGATGGTTCGGGCAATTAATTTGCTTGCTCCTCTGATGGAGAACATTCTTCTGACTTTGCATATAGATCAGGGATTGGGAATTCAGGTCCATGTCGTATGGGTTTTTGAGGGGATGGAAATTTGGATACTCAATATTAGATTTTGTTCTTTTAGAATGACCCCAATTTTTGTTAGACAGAAATGGCAGTCTTCAGCATAACTGGTTGGTTCACGCTAGACCATTGGCACTGCAAAAGGCATACTGTAGCTCGAGTTTTATCGCCACTTCTCCACTTAGTAAGGCTAGAATAACATGCTACACGGAACACGTGGGGGCCAAAACTTTATCTTGATCACCAACACGACACCCAAAATAGCTGTAATAGGCTTGTTTTAAAGTTTCTGTTAATGAACGACGCTGAATTTTCACAGCATATTTCCCGCACACATAGCAGAAATTGTTCTGCAAATTTATAAACGCGCGCCGCGATCTCTTCATAGCGGAGAAAAAAACCACGCACACGCACTTACGACGACTTGTGACATGCAAATCAAAATGAAACTAAACCTAAAATTTGTAGGCAGGACGTTCTTCGCAAATCTGAAAGGTCACACAAGCAGGTACAACAGTTTCATTATCCCATAAGGGAGAGAAATCTCCGCTCTCAAGCAGATGTTGTCAGGGTGATCACATTTTAACAAATATTTTCTGAAGTGGTCAAAATAGTTCATAATTTGTTCTTGTATTTTCGTATAATTATTGATAATGTAGCAATTAAGTTTTTCATTTTAATTTCCTTAAATTGTCATATATCTTAAGTATAATGAAGTAGGCATGTTTCCTCAAACCAGTGGTCATTTTTCACCGATGTGGTGTGTAAGATGCACATTTAGATGTGCCAGTTGAAAAGTCCATATATTCGTTGAGTACACATGTATCTTCATGTACTTCTGTCAGTACGATTGCGCATGCTCAATGCATGTTTGTGTAATTTTTTGCTGTTCTGTTTCAATTAATTACTACGCAATAGCTCCAAGACCAAAATGTTTGGTATCTTCCTTGAATCCACTGTAACGTTACTTAAATAGTAGAAAGCACAAACTTGAAGTAATTACAAGTACGCTATGGGACATATACTAGTGAAATCAAATAGTAACATATTTTTTTTACACTTTCTGGAGAAAAACATGATTTTGGAATTGATCTGTCTTTAGTTTTGTCATAAACTCTGCAACTGAACAAATTAAAATGCATTCAGCAATTTGATGTCCGGAATTCGTTATTACAGTTACTGACATTGGTAAGCAATAACTAGTTATGATTTTGGAATATATTCTTTGTGAAATTGACAAAATTTCTACTAAACTTTTGAGTGTGTTTGTTTATCTATAAAATGTTCATAATTCAGGGAACAAAATTGTAAAATATTAAAAACCGAATTTCCATCAATGGAAGTAGTCATCCTAGAGGGCAATTACTATTGTTTCACTCTTGTTTCTAATTGTAAATGTACATTTTACAACGTATAGTCTCAGTGGAGGTAGTTATCAATATAAAGCACGTTTGATCCTTCATGACATAACTCGTAACTCTTACTAAACATAACGGAGTTATTAACAAACTAGTGAAGTTTGACAAAAGTATCAGCTTAAAAAAAAGTTTCATAATGAATAATAACTTTCCAGACATTGTTATATGACATCAAGTTTTATTTAACACGAAAATATAATCTATTTTGAACCAATATAATCTATTTTGAACCAAGTTATATAATGTATAACATGTCCAATTGAAAGTTTAACCAATCACACTGATAATTTTTTTTGATTCACTCAGTTCTTTATAATAATTTCTAAACCTCTTTCTTACAATATTTCAGTTTGCAACAGGTGGATTCGTGAGCGGGGACAAGAATTCAGAAGACCTTGTGAAATTGAGTCAGTCAGCAAAGCAGATAATAATTCATCAGCGAGCACAAATGAACATTGAAACAACGTAGACCGCAATTTGTGTGAAAATTTATAAAGTATATTACTATGTACCTAATTTCATGTCAGGATTTAAGTAGTTTGAAAACTTGTATTTGTGACTTTCTAACTTAAAATTAATTTATATTTGTAACTCATTCCAGCAAATGATTTTTATTGCGTTAAATAAAATAGTATCCTCTCGTTATGCGTATGATGTTGCTTTTATAAAATGTGCGTGAATTCATACAATAAAATGAATTAAAAGACGAGAATGACAATGATGAACGATTTATATGTTAAGAAGAAGAATGTTTCTACGGACCGAGTGAACGTATTATTGAGAAAGACATTCATTTACTTGTTCTGTGTAGAGTCAGTGGCTGTGGAGATTCTTATTCTAATCTATTAGGGCCGTTATTGAAAATTCGAAGAATTTCGTAGAAAATATGCTATACATTTCTTAATTTTATCTATCAGGTGCTCTTAATTTTATCTATCTTTCAATGATATTAAGTCCGTTGTAGTAGTCAATATGCCTGACTAGGCAGGAACATCATGGCAATTAATGATACCAATAAAAGCAGGTGAGGTCATTTGGGTCCGACAGTTGGGGGATTCCAACACTTCTGAGCTTGCATCGCTGTAGATTATACAATAGTCACCTCGCGATATAAACTCATCTTGCCGAGGTAGTAGGCGTGAAGTAGTTTTATGCCTCCTACGTATAGGACACACTCGCATGACTCGCAGATTTCTGTTGCGACATTTGGACCCTCTGCATTGTAATGAATGCGATGAAGTTTTAAATATTCGTCACGTTCTCTTAGATTGTCCTGGATATAATCATCTCAGACAGCGATATAACATCCCAAATGGCATTGCGTCAGTGTTAGGGGATAAATCGGATGTTTTACGGAGGGTTTTTATGTATATTTTAGAGACTGGTCTCTTATCTATATTTGAGTTGACTATATCCTTATTGTATTATTCTATTATCTTGTGAAAGCCTATTTACAGTCTTCTCATTTTAAGTTTTTATACTAAAGGACATATACACTTTTAGATTTTTATTAAATTTTATACTGGTCCTGTACACCAGTATGCTATTTCTCTGAAGACATTTTACACCTTCAGTTTTTATATGAATTTATCTTTTTAATAACTATGTTTAGATGTGACAAAGATAAGGGGCTTCCCCGTATCGGGACGGGCTTAAGCCATAGTGCTGTTACCGCCCATTAAATTCATTTTATCAAATCTTTATCGTGATATAAACAATAATCGTGGAAGAGACTTCGTAGTGTACTGAGTCTTTGCGTTGATTTATGAGTTTGTATGTTGCATTTGTGAAGAACCAGAATCATATTTGTAAGATAAGTTGTCCAGAATACGTGACTAAACTGACCCTGTTCTAAAATATAAGATTCGGTTCTTAAGTTTTCATGAACAAGTGTGGATCGTGGAACAAGTCTTTGCATACTATCAAAGGGTAAAGCCTTGTGTATAGATAGAGGACAATATGAAATTACAAGAAAGGAAAAGAGTAATGTTCAATCATTTATTAAGTGATTAGTAAAAGATGTGCTACACTTCGGTATTTTTCATAATAAATTTAGTACAATAGAAATAGACACGTCACCTTATGAATTAAATAGTATTAAAATAAACACAAAATGTAAACATATTATTATGAATTGTATACGATTAGAATGCTTGGTCCTGTCAGTAGGTTCCATTATTTTTATATTGATCCTATACTTTATGTCGTACGTGGCTAGTTCTGCGTCTTAGTACAAAGGAAAGATCATCAGTAGACAGTATCCAAAGAAATTATTTATTCCGTAGTTCGGAATGTGTGTCCTACCATGGTTTCATTTACTTAATCATATCCTTTTATTTCGTCACTTTACCTGATAATGAAATAGAACAATATATTAATGACTTGAATGGTTCAATGAAGAGGTGATGACATTAACTTAGAGCACTTTTGGGAATGCTGGGGTTCTGAATGTGTAAATGTTCGTTAAATTTCTTTTCCCGAAGCCTGCAATATCTTTACATACTTTTCATTAATTCACATTGGTTCATCGTGCCCTCAAATCTTGCTACTTTAACTCATTTGCCGACGTCATATCATGATGAAATTTTGTTCAGCGACGTAAGTCGGCTAACAATACAATATTCCACTGGTACTTTCATATATTTCTATATATTAATACATTTTAAAAGCATATTTTATTTTATTTTATTTTATTTTATATCAACTTCTTTATCCTAAAATAAATACTAGCCTGCAACGATGTTGAATTTGACTAGTTTTGGTGGCAAATTATCAGTTTGAAAGAAAGTATTCGAACACAAAAATAACTCGGAAAAAAAAATAATAAAAACTTTGGAAAACCTACTTTTCACAAACAATTCGTACTGAAAAGTTAAACAGACAATTTTGTTTCTGCATGACTTAAAAAAAATGTGGTGCGCCAATTCAAGAATTTATAAAGTGGCTGTATATCATAGCAAGCCCCATGCTTTTCTTTTTACTCATGCATAAACAAAATTATTTTTTCAGGCAGCTATAGTTGCTTAGCTTTCTCCAAGAATGCGTCAGAAAATTTTTAACACTATAGAGTACGACTCTGGAAAATAAATTGAGTGTGTTTGAAGATAAGATTTTGAGAAAGATGTACGGGCCTAAACGTGACGAGATGCCCGTAGAATGGAGGAAACTGCATAATGAAGAACTGCGCAGCCTGTAGGATTCGCAGGATATTATAAATATAATTAAATCATGACGGCTATGATGGTAGGCTATGTAGGTCGGATGGATGTGAAAGAAAGATTACATTATGTCGTGATCGGTATGCTGGAGGGAAAGAGGACGTCGGAAAGACCGATATATCATTGGAACGACAATATTAAAAGATGTTCGAGAGGAAGATGTTTGTGATAAACACTGGCATGATCTTGCCTAGGATAGTATCCAATGGCGGAGGATGGTTAAGCTGAGATTATTGTTGCTTTCTAGCAATAGAGACAGGTTTCACATTATATAACAAACTTCCTCAAGAATGTTATAATTTGAACCATATGACCTTAAGTTGTGTTTAAAATGTGTGTATAAACAATAATTATACAAATAAATAATTTTATATAGCTATAATAATTGTTACTTAATAAGAAGTTTTACGATTATAAGATTGGTTTAATTATGTTTAGTTTTATTGGACAGTTATTATTTCCTAATAAGTCGAATTGTAAGACAAAAGCATTACTAGATAAGGACAAATATTGAATGTCAAAAATAAAAAACTCGTCTAATTTCTGCAAGATTACTAATGCTAACACCAGACAAAACCATTTCCAGGGGTGTTTTATATACTGAAAAATCAACAAATATTTCAAAACTATAAATCAAAGTAATAGAAAATGTCAGTTAATTACAAATACTGTACCAGAAATTGAAGGTAGAGCGAATATTCAAATTTAGTTAAAAGAAAAAAAAATGTGAATGGTAGTGGAAACTGTTTACTTTATGTAAAACCTAAAGAAAACTAAATATCAGGTCTTGATTTATCAAACATGAGAAAAATGTTGTAGAAATTTCAATTTAAAAACATTGTAAAAATACTCAATTAGACGAATTTTTTATATAGGGAAAATAGTATTTAAATAGGCACAACATTGACTTGTCAACAGTAACGTTGATAGTAAAGCGTAAATATTGTCAAATTCAGTTGTCAGTTGGCTTCGAAAACACGCTCTATAAAGCATAAAAATGGTCTTTTTTTTCAAATTTCCATTTTAAAATTAGTAATAATATAAAAATTTTCCATACAGGGATATGTTATATTCAAAGACACGGAATAAAATTATATCACTTAGGAAGCACGGAGTTGCTCTTAAACTGTAGAAATACCGAGTTCTATTAAACCGGTCATTGTTAAAAGGAGATATGTGCAATTGAAAATACATATCACATATTCCCTGTTGACAATGACCGATTCAATTATCATTTAGTTTCGAAAACATCCGTTATGAAGCATTCGACTAGTAGTTTGTGGAAACTTAAAGTTCAAATGGCACCATCAAAATGAAATATGTCTTAATAAATAGTTTCGTTAGAATTTGTGATCTTCAGAAATTTTAAGCCGCTATATTTTGAAAATACTAAGGGAAAACAAGAAAATACCTCTAAATAGAAGTCAAAACTCAGTACTTAATCACATATTTTGGAGACAGTAGAAATTCAAAGCGCTATATTTAGGAGATAAAAGGAAACTTCTAATACTGTAGTCATTTTTATGAAAATTAGGTAAATAAACTCTTAAAAGCATTAACATTGATGTGTGGTAACAAAGCCACCCAAGTAACATACTAAAAGTCCTCATAAATTAAACTTATGCTACGGTCTCCATCTTGGAAAATGACAGCCATTTTTTTTTCAATTTTCGCGAAAACTGAGCATCACATCGAGAAAAGTTTCAAATAAAGTTTGTTCCACATAAATTCATAAATCTTCTTTTGTAATTTACTTTTCTTTTTTCCCATTTGATCAATCCTAAAGCCACAAAATGACTTCAGACAAAAAAACACTTTTTTTGACATTTAGATCAGTCTAAAAAAATCTTAAAAGTATGGGATTTGCTATGGAGAATGTACTTGGTTACCCAAGTATATGCAATAGAATATGAAAAGTCTAAAAAAATCTAAGTTGTGCTACGATCGCCGTCTTGAAAAATGGCGGCCGATATTAACTTATTTCCAGTTTTCACAAAACAAAATATGCATCACTTCAAAAAATATTTTAAATTAGTTTGTTCAACATAAAATTACAAATTTTCGTTGTTAAAGCCATTCTTTTTATCGACCCAGAAGCCACAAAATAGGACAAAAGCTAAACTAATTGCCACATATTATATTTTCATTTAGCATTTTTTTTAAGAAAATGAAGGTAGAAATTAATGCCAACAACATAAACTGCTCATAAAAGTGTTTCTTAAATTAATTACACATTTTTTTGTAAAGAAATAACATAAATGATAATATCAGTACATAAAATGTAGGAATTGATATAACAAAATTGCAAGTAACCCCCATTTTAATTTTAATATGTTTCAAAAAATGCCGAAAGGTTACAATATTTATTAAATATTACTGAAAACAGTTACAGTATGCTTTTATGTAACTGTCCATATATTCAAGTTAATATATTTTTATCTACAAAGTTTCTGAACATAGAGATTAGAACTTTTTACATAAAAGTTATGAGCACGATAAAAAGGTAACATACCGATTACTGTATTCAGATAGAGTGCAATGTCTCCTGGCCTTTCAGATCAAATAAACTCCATAATGAGCATAACAATTTTCATATATTGTGTCCACAATTTGGCTGTTCTACTAGTTCCTTCGGTTTCTTTGCAGACAACTAAAATATCTTACGCTATGGGTTTTCCTTCATTTGAAGTCATGATATCTTCTGGGGATATTTAATTTCTTAACACCTTTTCACTACCTATCACAAAAGTATCAAGTTTTCGGAGCAGAAAATGTTGCAGGAAGAAACTCGAACAGAACATTAGTGTGAGAAAATGTGATTGGTCAAATGATATAAAAAGTAACTAAAAAGAGATAATAATTTTATGCTGAACGAACTCCATTTAAATCATTTCTCGATGTGATGCTTAGTTTCCGTGAAAATTGAAAAAAAAAAAAGGTTGGCTACCATTTTGCAAAATGGTGGCCGTAACACAACTTTGATTTTAGGAGACTTTTCATATGTTACTTGGGTGGTCATGTACTTTCTATATATAAAATCCCATGCTTCAAACATTAAAAAAAAAAAAAAATCTAACGATTTGGCTTCTAAAAAAAGTGGTTTTCGTTTGATGTTATTTTGTGGCTTTAGGATTGGTCAAATGAAAAATAAAAAGTAATTACACAAAAGTTTCATAATTTTAAGTTGAACAAACTTCATTTGATTTTTGTTTTTCGATGTGATGCTTAGTTTCCGCGAAAAAAAGGAGAAACTGATTTTTGTACGTCATTTTCCAAGGTGACGGCCGTAGCAAAAGTTTGATTTTTGGGGACTTTTGATATGATACTTGAGTGGCTAAGTACTACATGTATAGCAAGGTTTACGCTTTTAAGAATTTTTTAAACTAATCACAAGAGTTTCAAGTCATATACTAGTTGTTATATGTATATCAAATTTTAGGAAGTCATATGGTCAATTTTTATACGTAACTATTAAATTTCAGCGAGCAACAGATATAAGGCATATATTAGAATGAACATTAGGTTAATACAAAATTATACACATAGCAGTTATATTTGAGTTTGTTTAAGTCGGGTAAAATTAAGTTATATTAGGGAACCTATGTTACAAAGTCAAATTTCAGCAACTTATAGGTTAAAATACTGAATTTCAGTAAGCCATATACAGTGCACAGGTTAAAATACGCGAAATTTGCTAAATCGTATACAAAACTTTACGTAATTTAGGTTCGAATGTTAAATGCTAGTATGTCACAGGTAGTATATAAGTTATGCTAGGTTCAAACGTCAAATTTTGCATGTGAAAGTTGGGTTAAAATAAGCTATAATCAAAAACAAGATTTGTATTAGATTAAAAAGGATAGTTCTTAAATATTAAAACAGGACTTGGGTTATTAACAACATTTGTTCAAAATAAGTCATATATGGGAGCTATACGCAGGTAAGTTACAAAATCGAATTTCAACAAGTCATTTACGGTATTAGGCGACTATAAGTTATATGCTAGAACCAGCATTAAGTTATGTCCTTACGAAAGCAAGACTAACGTTAGGTTAAAATGACACATTCTAGTAAGTCTTATACGAGTTTAAAATGTCTATATCCCTGTAAGTCGTATAGAGTATATAAACGAGGTTGTTAAAATGTCAATAGTAAGGCATAAATAGTATACAGGGTGCTACAGAAGAACACCGAAAACACAATCTCAGGAGTTTCCTGGCATGAAAATAAGAAAGAAAGTATAGACCATCGAGAGTGGACAAATGCTTATTTCGGCGCTATAGACTGCCGAAAGTGTGGCAAATTGAATTTTAGAGCTTGATATTTCCAATACCATTAACAGTACAACTAAGGCGGCAATGCGCGCTCAAAGATTCGAACCTGTTTTTCCAAAAATGCACATTCCGAAATTGTGCAATTGGTGCGCAAGGGATTAAGTCCAAGATCCACTGTATAGTCCCGTAAAAAAACAATGATGTACATAAAGTTTCTTTGCAGTTTCGAGTTAATTGGGTTCTAACTTAAAATTTTAGATAGACATTCCAATTACCCTGCGACATCTCCGCAGCCGCCATTTTGAAAAATGGTCGTCAGAAAGCCGTTCCGTGATTGCACCATTTACGTAATTCTTCGTTTCACTGCTTTCCTGTCAAAAAATAAGCAATCATACATCTCTTAACTGTGAATGAGCATTAAATTTCCGAAAAAAAAAAGAGTCCTAGTAGATTCGAATATCTTCATTACTTTCAAAGTTATGGAGAAGTGAATACGCGCATTTTAGTATGAATGTTTTAGGATATTCACGGTTTACTGCTTTCCTGTCAAAAATTAAGTAAACACACTTCTCTTAACTTTGGAATAGGACTAAAGTTCATAAGGAAAGAGTTCTAGTAGTGTCGAAAATCTTCATTGCTTCAAAATTATCTCATAATGCCGTCTCATACGCTCAGTTTAGTACGAATTTTTAGGATGTTCACGCTTTACTACTTTCTTGTCAAAAATTAAGCAAACACAGATCTCTTAATTTTGAAATAGGACTAAATTTCCAAAGAAATGAGTCCTAGTAGAGACGAATATCTTCTTTACTTGAAAAGGTTTGGAGAAATTAATCTCATAATGCTGTCTCACACGCTCATTTTAGAGTGACTGTTTAAGGCTTTTCACGGTACACTGCTTTTCTGTCGAAAATAAGAAAACGTACATCTTTTAACATGAAAATTGTACTGCAAAAATGTACATATGAAATCCATCGCATACTGCTTCTTGTAATGTTACTTTAGATGCTCTCTCTCTCTGTCTCTCTCTCTTTCTCTTTCTCTTTCTCTTACTTTGCTGCTAAGCCATCAAAGCGAGATTTTGTATGCGAACGTATGAAACGTATTAATAACAACAACCCTTTGATCCAAGTAGTCCGCTCAAAACGTCACTGATCCTTGATTTCATGTCCAACATGACAATGGTAAAAATGTCGCTTTATAAGACATTTGGTAAAGCGATCAAATTGGTGATTGAGGGGCAGAAAACTGAGTGCGGAACAGATGAGATACAGCTTGTTTTTGATAGCTATATAGACAATGCTGGGTGGCGTTACACTCCAATGCTGGCAAGTCTGGGATCGACCGGGGGTGGCTCGACAACCAAACGCCACTTATGTGTCGGCGGTGACCTTAGCCCAACTAGTTCCCGACTACTAGTGGTGATCTCGTCTATTCCCGACGGTGGCCGACTAAATCTCCGTCTTGGTTGCCATTTGGCCTTCTTGGTTATACCTCTGACCCCGATCACCTCTGAAAAACAGAGTTCAAACACAAGTAAATATTAAAACACTATTTTGCCTTCTGGATCACCTGACCTAAATCCGGTTACCAGGTCAGATCCGGTGGACCCGGTGACCCGTTTCAGCTCTGCTTCCAATAGTTGGTAAGAAACACAAGGCAGGAAACAGACTACTAGGATATAAATTGACATTTACAACTTAAACCTTTAAAAGCTTAGTTTTTAAATCGTGCTTAAATGCTATTCTATAATGATTACATCAGAAAGTAATGAAAAATAATCGGTTGACATTTTCTATCCATTTAACTAGGGATGGACACGTAGTGGACACCATGAAGTAATCAACTTCATTTCTCAAGGGTCTAAAGTGCAGAACTTCTCTGTCTACTGTCAACATTGTTTTTATTCTACTGCAATATCCTTTATTCTAGATGGATAATCTATATTATTATTTTAAAAATAATTCGAATATTTTTTTTAATAGAAAATTGTGTTTGCCAGGGTTTGAACTCCTGAACCCATTTTTTTAAAATAAGAAAATTGGATTCATTAGAGTATGAACTCGTTTGAGATAGTACGCATGTACTATAAAATAATAATAAAAAACATGAATCACATGGATATAAAAGGGGTAGTTTCTCTCAGAAATTTACATATGAAAATTATTGAAAGCTTGTATAGCAAGTAAGGTGCCGTGACTCACAATTATACCAAGTCAGCTGATATGTCGATATTTACAGCAAATATCTTTATCTAGTTAGTTTTAACCTTTATTGCTAAAAAATGAAAGCGATAGACCAATCCTTTTTGAAATTTTTGAATACGAATTTTCAGAAATCTCGATTTGTACCTATTTGTAAAGGATAAGGATTTGCAGTGTTGAAAGCGCAATGGGAATCCAAATAAATCTTTGTGTAATTACAATAGGCGCAGAACTACACCTGGTTGGGAAACGATGTTGAACGCCGTCTTGATAGTCGGCAACTTCAATCCATCTAGAGACTTTGAAATAGGAAAGGTAATGTGAGATATCGTTTTATGCTAAGTTGTTCCTATAAATTTAAAAGTGAAAACATGTGTCACCTACGTTTATTTGGTTGGGAGGTAGGACCCCTGGAAGTTGGGATTTAGCGAAAAGAATGTGGTTTTTTTTCATTGTGTTGTTCCAGGTGATTCAGAATTGCGCAAATTTGTGCGAATGGATGCATCTTCAATTTTCCGAGATGTTAGCTGGCTCGGCGAGTTCTATCGTGTGGCTCTTTCTTCCACTGGATCTCACACATCTTGGTTTGTATTTTTGGGGACATATAAAATATATGGTGTATCCTCAAACAATCAACGACCTACACCATCTCTAGGAACAAATTCAGCAAGCTCGCGCCGTTGCTGAAACCAGCATGTTTGTTCTGCACGGGTTATGAGAGTTGTAACAACGGCTGAGATTGAGTGTCCACCAAAATGGCCGTCAAATTGAATACACGTTTTAGGGCCCTAAATCTCAACTTTCTGAAACCTTATCTCATAAAAAAGTAAGGGCTTGGGTGCCTCAGTTAATAGGACGCTCACCTTGTGTGCATGGGGTCATCGGTTCGATTCCTGCTAATGCCATGTGGACTTTGCGCTGAAGAAACACTGTGTGCTTGGTTTTATGGGTGGAACCTGTTTCCTTCCCCTTTCTTTATTCGTCATCATCCGCTTGGCCTGAGCCACAGATGCCTAAAGACCTTAAAATAAATTCGAATTCATGACCAAATAGACATAGGTGACACATGTCTTCAGATTCGTGTTTCTGTAAATAAGCAAGCCTAAAATGATATGACACCTGGCCCCCTATCATATTTCAAAATACTGAGCTTAATTCAAGATAGTGCGTTTCAAGATGAATGACGATTTTCATACCCCTACCAGGCTTAACCCATCACCTATTGTTTTACTGAAACATTTGCCCAGATTACCGTAGCGGTTTTAACACTGCAAGTATCTTCACACTTATCCGTTATCTTTTTCAGACGGAGAAATTGATATTAGGAAAGAATTTCTATTTAAAAATCTCAGAAAGTTTGTGCTTATAGCCATCATTTTCGGGCATTACTGGTTTATTTGGAAAAATGTACGTGTAAATATCGACTAATGAACGTACATGGTTTCCTTGTCAGTCGATAGATAGAGCGCTAATGGAATTAAGCAAGTCCTGGGTTCGAAGCATGCGACCTGCCATCTTATAGCCGGGGTTTATTCAGAGTCTTTCAATAAGCACACCAGATACATTCTGAGATAGTACACAGTAGTGCTGTTCAAACCGTTTTTTTTTGAAAACCGAAAACCGGTTACAGAAAAAGTTGAAATTTCAAAAAACCGGTTTTCGGTTTCTTTTTTTGAAAACAGATTTTCGGTTTTCAGTTTCTAAAACCAAAAATCGGGTTTTAAGTACATACATTACATTTATTATTAATAAAAAGCGAAAAAAGCAAAATGTCAACAGTCTAGCTATTCAGCGTATGAATTGGATTGCAGTCCGTGCTTTTCTGATGGCATCAGTTTTGTCAACATTACTAAGAAAAAAAAACTACATCGAAATGTCAATATAAATTGAAGTAATTCTAGTTTTTTTCGCTGTTGTACATATAAAAATGAGTCACTATTAGCACTGATAAGAAATTTCCTGAACAGCTGCGAATTGGGAATGCAGTGCACCTATGCACAAAGAAACGTCTGGAGAAAGAAAAAACTAATTCCTTCTGTTTACGAAACCCCTTATATGCAAGTGTAGCCTGATTATCAGTGCATTTTATTGCTACCAGAATATTCTATTGTTATTGCAGGACTAAAGAAAATAGAAATCAAACAGTTCCAAATTATTGTAGCTACTTCTTTCTATTTTGTTCAGTTTCTTTCTAGAAAATTCTCCTGCCTGTATATAAAAACAAAGGAATTGACGAGGCGAATGACATTCTGACAAAACCTGAATTGCCAAGTAACTGAAGGTGTGTGTGTGTTAATTAGCTGTCGTTAACTTCGTTTGATCAAGAAGTTGATCTCTTTTACAGCTACGGTGAGTAATTTATTTATATATTTGGTCTTCTTTTGTAAGGCGTAGTTAAGGTCAGATTGAATGATTTCGACTTCTTGTGTTTGTAGTGTTCAGGAGTACTTTCTACTTTCCTGCATTGCTTAGAAATCCCGCAGTTTAGCTCATTCATGCAAACTATAAATTAATATTACTTTATTTATCAAAACTAAGATTTCTTATATTGTATGAAAACAGTCACAAATCATTCGAGAAAAAAAAGAAACTTTATTTTTTTGGGCATTACTGTGCTTAAGTTAGTCTCAGGAATGACGTATTCCAACGCACATAATCCGGCGAAAGGGATAGGAAGGTATTGTCCACGTCTTTTTCGAGGTATCATCCCGGAATTTGCGTTGTGTAATCTAACTTAAGGGAGATCGTGTAAGACGTCAGGATAGTGGGTAACAGGATTTGAACCTGCAGTCTCCCGAATACCAGTCCAAAGCGCTACCAGTATCAACTGCACAACGGAGGATCGATAAAATTCTCCTTCGACCATTCTTTCTTACCCATTAACTTTCTGGTTATTCACAAATTTACTTTCGCCAAAGTAGATGTGATTAAACTTCCTTTTTTGTTGATATTCTTTTACAATGAGCGTAAAAATTCCAATATTAGTGAAATGATAAAATCCTTAGTGAATTATGTTGGGCTAATATATTCATCATTTATTTATTCACGTAAGACATCTTTGAATCCAAATGTGAGATGAAGCAATTTTAAGAGTGACTATTAGTTTATTTATTAATACTAAGTAAGTATTAAAGGATGAACTGAAATATTGCGAAACTTGTCCTTAACGATTTTCACCCATATTTCAAAGCCTATTCAAAATTTTACAATGGGCTGCGTGAGCTGATTAGAGAGAATTATCCCGTCGTGACCACAGTTGTCAGTTGTGATTGGTTGTGGATATGATAAGGAAAGTGGTGGTGAACTGGAAACATTTCATGCTATCTGTACTAATCCCAGCGCAATGTATCACATAGCAAATTGTGAACGTGTGCAAGAATCTATTGTGGAAGTAATGCCTTCGGTTTAGCTGAAACCGATTTTCGTTTTCATAACTGAAAATCAATTTCGGTTTTCAAAACCGGTTTTCGGTTTCGGTTTTTGAAACCGGTTTTCGGTTCCGGTTTTCAAAACAGGTTTTCGGTTTCGGTTTTCAAAACCAGTTTTCGGTTTCAGTTTTTGAAACCGGTTTTCGGTTTCGGTTTTTGAAAACCGATTTTCGGTTTTCGGTTTTCAGATATTCGATTTTTCCAAAAACCGAAAATGTCATAAGATGTGAACAGCACTAGTACACAAGCCCTGGACGACTCCTTTTCACACATCGCATTATCCTCCCAACTGAACCAAATATGCCAGAAAGACATTAGATAAAGTCAAAGTCAATAAGAATGATCTGTATATACTGAATTATAACTGGGTTGTCGTATTTAAAGTAAAAAAAAAACGGAAGAACAAATTATTATTATTATAACTAGTAATAGTAGTAGCAGCAGCAGCAGCAGAAGCATCAGTAGTAGTAGTAGTAGTGGTGGTAAGAGGAGGAGAAACACGGGAAAAGTCTTAGAACACATAATTGTTACTTAAAATCTTTAAAAAATGACAAATTCAGTTATTAAATTTATACAGTGAGGAACATCCTAATGGTTTTAAAAAATAGGTAAAGAGTTTAGCTCAATCTAAGGGAATGAGCAGGAGTACAACACACTGGTCAAAAATAGAGAAACAAAACAGAAACTGCAAAAAGGACGATGAAAACTAGCTAAGCAGTGCTGCAAACGGAAGTTAGAAGCTCTCCCGTAACCGACACATCAGATCCATTCTGTATTATGGGTACAATACAGCCTGAGACGACGTAAGGGGCATACGTTACTAAACTTGAAAATATACACCACACTGTCGAATCAGAAGCAAAGTAGTGTGCCCGAAATAGACTGAGCCTGCTTGTGTTCCAGTGCAGGGAAGTGTTGAATAGGAAGAATGCCATAACAGCAAGACTTACCTGTATCTATGCCCTAGAAAGCTATTAGCTGGTTGGAAGCAGGGCAACCACAGCTAATCATTGCAGAAGCAGAAATGTCCTTAAGTGACATATTTTGCCTGATGAGACGGTTTCAATTCAACTAACTGAAAATGTCAGCGCCGTCCACGAGCCACGACGACACGGGGATGGCCGATGTTTAGTGTTATGCCTTGTTTAGATTACTAACATTTTAAGATGGTAAAACTTATGGGTTAAACTAACTTGCGTTCACACTACCAAACTTTACTTGGTTATCGTGCTTGTACTACCATTATCTGTAAAAAAAACAGGTTGAGGTTTCCGTGGTTGAGTAAAGAATCTGCTTGTTACGCCCCTATGCCGATCCCAATGACTGCTCGGAAATTGGACTGACAACCCAACGCCACTTACGGATGGCACCGACCTTCCCCCAACTATTTCTCGAGTTGGTCGGGTGGCCGTCGGGTTCGACATTCGGCTTCTTGGGACTCATTGCCTCGTGTCAAATGACTGCATCATTGTTGTCCAGGAGCTAGCTCTATACTTGCTCGATCAACGTCTGAAGTTAGACACCAGTACAATCAGTTGAACTCGATCGTCCACTTCCATTCTAATGTAATATGGACCAAATTTTCAGTCCAAACACCGTTTCTCACAATTGTCATTGCTGTGTAACACGATATTAAATAATCCTATTAATCCTTGAGCTATGAGCAGTGACGGCGGCAGTGTAAAAACTGCGGATGGCTGGAATAATTTATGTTACATATTTGTAAGTGGATGGGGGGGGGGGGGGACTTAAGTTTGACATAATCACACCTTCTGAAGAAAAGTGACAACTGAAAATTCAAACATTTTCATTGTTTTGGCTAAAAAGCATTAAAGAACCATTCAGATTGGACAAAAATGTAACAAGTCTATCTACATCGATAGCAGAAGTGTCACATTTACATTTGTCGGATTTTAAATATAGCTTCTCAAGTAAAACGTCACTTCTTTCAGCCTCCTGCAAAATTATACTTTTTCATTTGTGTCACTTTTCTAGACAAGGTGCGATAGGCCTATGTATAGAATACTAGTAAGACTGGAGAACTAAGGTAGATTTGGGAGGCTTGAGCTCTCCGTAGCCCCCCTGTAGCGCTATCTTAGGTTATCAGATAAACATATAATAGCATAAATATTCTGGATTCTGTTTGTGTTATTCTGAGCTTAATTCAAGATATAAATACATAAATGAACCGGGTTACATAAAAGGTACGTGACGAAATTGTTAAAAAATAAAAAAAGAACGTCACTTTGTAACTGATCCTCCTACGCCCAAGAAACAAGAAACACATACATTACTATATGGTTAATCTCGGTTTCTAATTGTTTGCTGCAAAATGGACTGCATAAAAATGAAACTGGAATCATGGTATGGTGTATTACGATGATAAAATGAACTATATCATATAATGTTTCACACTGAAATATAAAGAACAGTACATATTATTTTTATGGTAAATATGTTAGTTCTCGAATCTGAAAGGTTATTTAAAATCAATTAAAATGGCATGGTATAAAACTAAGAACTTCATTTCTGACCTTTGTTGCAGATAATTAATGTTGGCTTCCTTATGAGTAGTTTTCTATGTGGATAATCGTTAGAGAGATAAAATATTCTAGGAAAATACATTAAAAAGAAGTTTCCAATTTTGTATGATCTATTCTTAATTATGGCTGAAATTGCACCGCTTTTAAGATATTGGTGCCATTAGGAAAACTGACCTTTATCTCAATGTCTGTCTTGGTTTCTAAATATTTTTTCTATCTGATTTTCACTTGTTTCTATGTATTCCTCAGGGTGCAGGCGATAAACGTAGGGTAGTCAGTCTGGCGCTCACTGTTTACATAGTGAGTCTCTCTTCGAAGGCATTTTTAGCTTCCATCCATTTCCCGACTTTGTACTTAACTACCGTTTGGTTAAAAAAGGACACTTCTGGAACATTAAAAGTAAGTACACTGTCTTGATTTACATGTTTGGGCTAGGCAGTCAGCTATGGTATAATCCTGATAAAAGCTTCAGAGAAGACGACCCTCGGTGAGCACTTTATCAGGAAGGAATGAAGAAGATAGCTCCGGGTCTTCATGTAGATACCATTCTGAATTCTCCTAGTAGGACAGGAGTCACTTTAGAAACCATCAGTAACAATAACCGATTGCCAAACTCGAATGGCTTTCCAGTGCCGCTTTCAAATCCGTGACGTTAATTAACCAGCGGACAACAGGAAAAGGGTGCGTAGGGAACCTACTAAATCTGGATGAACACATTAAAACACACAACAGTTTGTTTCGAAAAGCGGCTAAACTGTTCTTTATCCTGCTTTTTAAAGTTTTTTTCAACGGGAAATATGTATTCGTAAGAATTAAACAAATTATACTTGGCCTACATTGATTGTCACTCTATTTTCCCAGAAAGCACAAAAAAAGGGGGGGCAGTAAACTATAGAGAATTAATGTCTCAAACTTGGGAAGGAATTATTTGCATTGTAACATAAAAAGTTATGTTGAAGATATTCAAAATTAAGCGAAGTTTCGGAGCTACAAAAACTCAAAGTTACGACACCATGGGAACCAATGAAGATTATTGGCTTTAAATTCTTAAACCCTTCATAATCTTTAATTTGACGCAAGAACGACGTTCATAGGGTAGTTCTGTGTAAGATTATTATTATTTAAGTAAAAGTTGGTGTATTCACGTGGACGCCATATTGTTTTCTAAGATGGCGGCCAAACAAGCACGAATTCCGAATGCCTCCGTATCTTAAGATGTTTCCCATGGCTGACGCTACAAGTGTACCAAATTTCATAATTCTTTCACTAAATGCAGTTTTCCTCTGATTTTCCGGGTTAAGCCGTCCTACTAGTGTAAATGGATGAATGCAAATCCTCTAACCTGTTGAACTGAACCTACAGCTATCCATCGTGGGAGAACGATCTTAAGGCCAGCTGAAAAAGCGCCTGAGACTTAAGAACTCCAGCTAGATTTATGGTTAGCTGTAGCACCCTATACAAAGGTTGTCGTGGACAGGGGCACACTAATCCTTAAGAGCCCTCTGGTAAGAGCAACGCGACGTATGTAGAGCCTAAGAAAAATGCACATTCCGTGAGGAAGCTGTTGCAGAAGAGTGAAACCCATTGATTGATTGAATGACAGGCAGGATTTCCCCCAGTTGATGCTGTCTTGGAAGGAACTAATCGTTATAAGCTGTTGAGAAGTTAAAGTACCACAACTTGAAGTTAGGTTCAGCACATGTCAGGAGCATATATCTTCGAAAAGGCATTGAATACCTGCACGTACTCATTTAGTGTTGTCTCACTTGCGTAATACTTACCAGTAGGAAGATAGTGACGCTTCTCGTAATTGAAGTACTATATATAACCAATGCGTCAGTGAAGGTAATAGCCCTGCAGAACAGTAATCGATACTGAAAGCGATCAGTACGATGAATCTTCACAATACACTGTTTAAGGAAGTACGTTTTTGCATCAGACAGTAAACTCCACGTTAGAAGGAAAAGAGAATTAACACATAGTTTCAATTAAACATTTAATAACCTGTGAACTATTTAACACTACGCATGCACTCGTAATTGAAAGTAATACAGGTGCACTTTTCATAACTAATATCGGATAGAGAAGTACACACGATTACAGGAAAACTACGCTCAGTTTTATAGTGTGATCATGTTTTGGGACACATCGCATCAAGCGTAATCTGAACTCAATTGCCAGGTACATTTTAGTCAGAAAGACGTCGTGCTCTGAACTTGGTAAATGACCATTGATAGTTCTATTATTAACAAAACTGTGTCGGGAGAATATAATAACACCTGCAAGTTAGGACAATACATATTAAAAAAAACGTGTCTTCGATACTACCACGATAATAATGCTCACACAGGTTCATATTGTTTTTTCGTGAATACTCATAGTTTTATAGGAAAAAGCCATTATTGAGAATTCATACTTCTCTTCATCCATATATATGTTGAGCTTAACTGCGTGTGGAAAACGTCACACGGGAGAAACTCAACGTGAACTTTACTTTGTTTTTGAATTGTTTGCATTTAATCTTTGATTGAAAAGCCATTTGTGATAATTCATTCATTTCAACTGAGACTAATATTTCAATCACTATATTATTCAAGAAGCATCAATAATATATTTTGCTTGTAATGAATCACTTGTCCGTTTATGTATTCTTCAGAAATCTGTAATAAATATGTAATCACAACATTCATCGTCGTGATCAAGATTGATGATTATATAATCCCATTCTGCATTAGGGTATCGTTGCTAACTATTGATTGTCGTATATTCTATCCATGGTGAAATCAGGAACCGTCAGACCAGTAATTCGAATACCCTTTGTAAGTTTATCAGGAGATTGAACACATGGAAATTGATCGCCTGTTAATCTGTCTCTTTTCAACAACTAAGCATTTTTAAATTTATTTATACTAAAGTTTAAAATACACCCGAGCGTCAGTAGCGTCCTAAGATCTAACTAACATCTTTCCAGGGTTTTTCTTGTCACACCACCTGGCACCTTCAACTTAGTCCCTGGCCGACACATTCCCGCATCCTTTCCCCTCCCCTTAGATGCTTAAAGGTCACACATAAATTCAAATTGGAAGGGACTACTATACTGTTATCCCAAAATAATTAATGATAATTATTTTAGATAATTATAATTATTAATGCATATTGCACACCGTTAAATGAAAGTACTGGCAACAATGACTGAATACTCCTCTAAATAGTACGTACAATAAATTTACATGTACTGAAGTATTAATTATATTTTATTATTAATATGAAAGTATAATATTAATTCATATTTTCAAATAACATTGGTATTCTCGTGAAGAAAGACATACAGAAAAGTTCCTTTACAAAATGAACCGATGATGATTTGAGAGTCTTGTTTTTTTTGTTTTTTTTTATCGAATGAAGGAAATAAGGATGAGACCTAAGGATTAGACCTGTAGTGTTAAATGGTTCGAAGCTAGAGTTAGAGTTGCCATTGAATATCGAATAAGTTGCCCACCGTTTCCGCATTTCGCGGAACAAACTTGAAAACATGATTAAAATCCAGCATTTTTTAAAAAAGAAATGCCCTCGTACTGCAAATCCTCAAAATCGTACTGCATTTTGGATGAATCTGTATCTTAATTGGAGGCAGAAAACTAAGACACACTTTTCTGCCTCCCATTCTGGGCAATCACTGAGATGAAAAACCACTTTGTATGATGTAGCAAAATAATTAGATGAATCACCGCTCTGCATCCGAAAAGTGAAATCTTTTTAAATTACAGCATTGCTGAGTCTATTGCCCAGTATTATGGAACTGATCTGGAGTGTAAATTCAAAATCTTCCCAAACACTATCAAGTAATATGAAAACGAGAAGAAAACCAAAGTTGATTTCTTGATGAATTTCATTGATCTTCTTTGTGTCTACAAAAACGCATTCTTAGAAACCTACAAGCTAGGTATCATCTCCGTGACTATATCAGTTTCTCTAGTGCTACATGTGAAACGTCATTTTCATTTTTGAAGAGATTAAAGTCA
The DNA here is from genome assembly GCA_022664845.1 of Lepisma saccharinum. NCBI lineage: Eukaryota > Metazoa > Arthropoda > Insecta > Zygentoma > Lepismatidae > Lepisma > Lepisma saccharinum. Next base: position 81,298 of record JAGDQP010003232.1, read on the forward strand.
TATACACAATTCAATTCAATAAGTTGAAAAGCTTCGGATTACTTTACATTGAGAATAAAATTGCTAAATCGTTAGATCTTGAAGAAGTTGTTGATAAGTTTGCTGTTGCTCACAGGAACAAAAGGATCATTCTCTTTTAAGTAGAAGCGTGAACCTGTACAAATTAGTTTCTTTACTTTCATATCAAATCCACTTTGTTGGGTATGGTTGTATAATACCTTTGTCTTCGTATCCATGTGCAGTTTTATTAAGTGCCTAAATATAGTACATACATTTTTCTAATGTAAACTGTTATAAACTGGTATTGATCAATGTTTCTATATCTTACAGCTCTCAAACACAAGTGAAGTTACTTTATTTTTACAGGACTTGTTACTGAAATTTATAATGTTCCTCCTTTGTTGAAATAATACTGTTCATTCTGCTGTTTTTCACAATACAAAATAGGTTCCATTGTCTCGTAACACTCGTAACAAGTATATATAATACTTGTTTATTAAAAGTTTTACGAAGTCAATAAAAGTGTGCGGTTTATAAAAATGTTTGAAATGTTACATTTAATGTTTTTCTTTGTTGTGAGGAAAATCATTTAGGATAAGATAATTACTGCAGATAAGAATTGGTTTCATTTTTATTAAGATAGCTACTAATATTCCTTCTCTATTACAATAAATAGAGTAAGTTCAGTTTACTTTTAATATAATGTTTTCCTTAGTTCATTCAGTTTGTGAAAAGCGAGCATACATAACAGTGTGGATATCCACTTGATTCTTAAGTATGAAGTTGTGCAGCCTTTGTTCTCGTATCTAATAAGCAAAACCCTAAAATAACTATCATCATACAAGCTGTGAATTTTAACTGGACAGTTTGTACACTGTTTGATTTTTTTTTATTTATTTCTCTGCTTCTTCTTAAATCAACCAGCCACACATATTTTAAACGCTTTGATTAAACAAAACTTACATTAAAAGAGAAAGCAATTGTTGTTTGGGTAAGCTCTTACATTTTCACTGTCTATTTTTAATTTATTAATATTTATTGAAAAGAGTAAAATTACGAACAACAAAAATGGAAACGCTCACTTTGAGCACCAGTTAATTTTAACTTCACTGCTTACACTATCTTATACATCATCATCATATTCAGCCGTTTTCTATCCACTGCTGGATGAAGGCCCCCCTTTTCTTTCCACATATCTCGGTCTGCTGATATCCTCATCCACGTAGCTCCTGAAAAACGCTTGATTTCATCTACCCATCTTATATTTGGACGTCGTCTCGGTCGTTTCTTTTCTCGAGGAATCCAATGTAGTACATTTGTCGTCCACCTTCCATCTGCTTCTCTAGCTATGTGACCGGTCCATCTCCACCTCATCTTCTTCCCAGTCTTGATTACATTCTCTACCTTTGTTTGTGCGCGAATCCATTCATTTGTCTTCCTGTCTCTCCTGGTTATTCCTAGCATGCATCTCTCCATTGTTCTTTGTGTGACTCTCAATCTTTGAGTCGTCTGCGCATTCAATGCCCAAGCTTCGCAGCCGTACATCATTACAGGTAAGACACATTGATTATAAAATTTACGCTTCAGACACATTGGAAATTTGCTCTTCAAAATAAAGTGTAGTCTTCCAGAAGAACTCCACGCCATTTTACATCTTCTATTTATTTCATCAGTCAACTTTGCATTCGATGTTTTAAGCTGGCCTAGGTAAACATACTCATCAACTATGCCTATTGTCTCTCCGTTAATCTTCACTTCCTTCTTTGCAGCATGTTGGTTGTACATTACTTTTGTTTCACTTAAGTTCATTTTAAGGCCTATTTTCGAACTCTCGTTACTCAGTTCTTCCATTCTGTTTGTAGTTCTTCTGCGCTTGAAGCAAACAGGACTATATCATCAACGAACCGTAGGTGATGAAGATATTCGCCATTAATTTTAATTCCAACTTCATCCCAGTTTAAATTTTTTAACACTCTCTCCAGGACCGCACAAAACAATTTTGGAGAAATTGAATCTCCTTGCCTTACCCCTTTTCCAACTTTAAATTTTTCACTGTCTTGGTGCAGTCTAATGACAGAAGTGGCAGTCGAGTAAATGTTTCGCAGTAACTTGATGTATGCACTATCGATGCCTTGATGTTCAAGTGATTTAAGTACTGCTGACAAGGAGACCGAATCGAAAGCTTTTTCAAAATCTATGAATCCCAAACATAGTGGAAGTTCATATTCATTAGTCCTTTCCATAACTTCATTCAGTGGTTGTATGTGGTTCATTGTGCTAAATCCACGAAGAAATCCGGCTTGTTCAATTCCCTGATTAAAATCTAAGTCTCGTTCAATACAATTCAAAATAACTCTGGTGAACATTTTGTATAGGACTGACAGTAAACTAATTGGTTTGTAGTTTTCGACGCGTTCTTTGTACCGTTTCTTGTACAACAAAATGATAACGGCATTGTTCCAACTTCAGGGCATTTCTCACTTCCTCAGGCACATCGAGAATAGTTTAGCAAGTTCCTCTTTCATTCTTTCACCTCCCCATTTAAAGATCTCTGCTGTGAGTCCATCTTCTCCTGGTGATTTTCCGTTCTTCATCCCTCGAAGTACTTTATCCACTTCTTCTTTCATTACGTCTGGGACTTCTACATCATTTTCTTCTAAGTCTTTATTTCCTAGCTCTTCCTCAGAGTAGTACAATTCTGTGTAGAAATTTTCAAATATGTTTATAATTTCTTCCTTATTTCGTGTTACGTTCCCGTCTGGTCTCTTAACTGCAATTATTTGCTTTTTCCCTATCATGAGCTGCTGTTTGGCTTTCTTCAAACTCTTGTTTTCCTCGATTGTATTTCTAGCAAGATTTTCGTTATATCTTCGTACATCCTCTCTTATTTTCTTTCTTACGGTTTTATTTAGTTCTATGTATTCAATCCTCTTGATGCAATTTTCCTCTTCTTTCATTTCCCTTCTATTCTTCATTAAAGGTTTAGTTTCTTCTGAGATTTTGCTCTCTTTTTTCTTTGTGGTACCTGCATCTCCTTAGCTGTTTCTCTTATTATCTCAGTCAGTATTTTATTTCTGCTATCGATGTCTTCTTCATCCTCTAACTCTTCCAAGGCGCTGAATCTGTTGCTTAGTTCTATCTCGAATGTCTGTCTGTGTTTTCCAAGATTTTCCAGATCTAAAACTGACGGTTTTCCTCTGATAAGCTTCTTTCTCTCTAGTCTAGTATTTAGTTTCAGCTTACATCTCACCATCCTATGATCACTCGAGATTTTGAAACTGTTCAGAATAGACACGTCTTGCAGAATTGCCCTGTTATTTGATAGAACGTAGTCTATTTCGTTTTTGGTCAAATTTGGGCCTTTCCATGTCCACTTCCTCTGGGGCGGTTTCTTGAAAAATGTATTGGAAATGAACAGTCTGTTGGCTTCTGAGAATTCCTCTAACTTCTCTCCTCTCTTGTTTCTTTTGCCAAATCCAAAGTTTCCCACTTCTGTGTCACTGCTCTGCTTGGTTCCTACTTTCGGATTGAAGTCTCCCATTACAATTTTGTAATGCGATTTGCTACTATCCAAAATCTTCTGTATCTCCTCGTATAGGTCTTCGACTTCCTCCTCCGGGTGCGAGGTTGTTGGAGCATACAATTGTATGATTTCCATACTGTATCTCTTGTTTATCTTTACTACTATCCGTGCGATTCTATCTGAAATTCCTTCAATTTCTGTGATCCGTGACTTCAAATCTTTATTAATTATAAAGCCAACGCCTGTCGCTTTTCCAGTTTCTGTTCCTTTGAAGTAGAACATGTGCCCTGATGGTAGTTCCAACTGTTCTTCATTCTTCCTCCACACTTCTGATAGTCCTATGATGTCCCACTTAATCCTCTTAAGTTCATTCTGCAGTTCTTCTAATTTGTCCTCTCCTGCAAGTGACTGACAGTTGAGGGTCGCCACGTATAAGCCCGTTCGAGTTGCCGTGTCGGTGTCCTGTCAGTCTGCAGTCCAAACCCGGGCATTTTGACCCTCTGACTTCCTGCAGGACTGACCGCTGCCGTTGCCAGCTGCATTCCGTCCTCCGGGCAATGAGGTCCTCCGAGGCTGTTTCCTTGCTTGTACCATCATATGTAAAGAAAGGAGGGATGCTGACATTTGACTCACCATGCTGTCAGCTAATGCGGGTTCGTTCGCCAAGCAGTTGCTTGGGTACAAACAGGCCCCACGACGTGAACGTATGGATTGGACATTAGGCGTCTACCCCGGTCGGTTCCCTTAAGTCTCAGCAAGAGGAATTAATGGGTCTCCTCCCAGTTAGTGGCAGAAGCCTTTTGGGGCAACAGTCACGGTTTGTCGGTCCTGTCCTGTTTCCCGGCTTATATATATATATAATCAAGCTTTAGTACTATTCTCATTATTTGATGTAGCCCTCTCAAAATTTTCTTGGGCCTTTTGCTACTTGCAAATAAACATATATGGTGTTGAACTGGCATAGAAAAATGAGCAGTGCCTGGAAATTGTATTATTCAGGAAGCTTATAATCTATAAAGTATAATACTTACGCCAGTGGGCCACGGTGGCTCAGTTGGTAGAGCGCTCACCTCTGGTGCTAGGGGTCGTTGGATCGATTCCTGCTCATGCCATGTGGGCTTTGTGGTGGACAAACACCGTGTGCGTGGGTTTTCTCGGGGTGCTCCCGTTTCCTCCCATTTTCTTCATTCCACCAATTCATCCCATCATCATCCATACGGCCTGAGCCATAGTTGCCTAAAGGCCTTAAAAATAAATTCAATTCACTTACGCCAGTAATTCTCTAAATTCTGAAGAGACATATGTAGTGTTATATAAATATCTCTAAGCCGTAAGTTCATTTGTCTTTTTGAATAAGTGGTTACACGGTAGTGAAGAATAATATCCATCCTGCAACTGCATTGCTATACTTATAAACTTTGGGGCTACTTCCTGAGAAGTGTGGACACTTTTATATATTGCTACAAAAAGTTCAATAGAATTTCTCAGGAATTGTTTTGTGTAGTTATTTCTTAAGATTTTCGTCGTGAGTGTTATGAACAATCATTTGTTTAGATATCGTACTGACTTTTACAGTACGACATTTGTCTGATTCGTTTTTTGATTAGTTATAACAATTAAAGATTATATTTTCTGTACTCTGTCGTTTGCCGGGTGTCATGAGAAAATGTAAACATCGTGTGAAGTATCCTGTAATACAGTCTTATATAAGTATGAGGAAACCGCCATTTGGTAACAAGAACAATGGAAGTGCTCTTTTCATAGCAATAGATTCGCGCTTTTCACCGTCAAAATAGGTATGATAACATTCAACACTTATGCGCTTTGCACAGTGGTAAATTGTGCACTTTCCACAGGTTGTTCGTCGATTGTTGCGACATTGTAACCAACAACATATGAATAATCGTGACTTATTATACAAACCTATTAACTTTCATAATTGTTTCACGAATCGAAGTTTTTATTATTAAGTCCTCCAAACTAATTAGTGATTTTGTTGTTGGAATATGTAATTACAGTACTTGTTATTTGGTGCTATTGTGAATATAATGTAACATAATTTTGTTTCGTACGTCAAACTATAAATAGAGTAGTGATTTCATCATTCAAGCATTATGGCATCTTGCGCAAAGAAGTTGAAGTTTGTGGGAGGTGATGATGATGATAATGATTGTTTCTTTGACTGGTCGCTTTGCTGTCTTTGTCAAAGGAAGACAAGTGAAACCACTGTTTGTCCTGCAGCAAATAAGAGAGTCATCGACTTTTTAGCGGCTACGAATCAGTCGCTGAAAACATCAAAATACTTCAAGAGCTTGATTCTCTGTCTTTAAAGATCAGCATCAAACATCTGGAGTCTAGTTAATTCTTTCAACAGGAACAGAGCTGTTTGGCATAAGACATGCTTGCTTAAATTTAACAACAGAGCTGTTCAAAGAGCTCGTCTTAGGTTAGAGAAGCGACAATTAGAAATATCAACGGCTTAGTCGTCTTCACACACTTTTGTTACCAGAACATCCAGAGCAAAAGTGAGTGAACCCTTTCCAAACGTTTGTTTTTTCTGTGACAAAAACACTGGATCAGACCTACACAATGTTCTACAAAATCCATAGAACACAATAATTGTAAATGTGTTGACATTTTAGGAAAAGCTTGCTAGCGGCTAAACTTGCTTAAGGAGATATGGGTGCAACAGAACGCAAGTATCATTTGGCATGCTTACATTTGTTATATAATTCCTGCAGATTAGCTACAAGAGCAGCTTATTCAGAAGACCCATAATGAATACGTATTGGAAGGTATCGCTTTTTCTGATATTTTATGCTATATAGAAAATGTGAGAAAAATGCAGTTTTAGTTTATCCTGTGTTTAAGATGCCTTATCTTGTAGCGATGTACAAAAAGCACCTTGAGGAACTCTCGTCCCTTCATGATATGCCTATCGCTGACACAGAAGTTCACAGCACACGCCTTCGTGACAAAAAATACTACGAAACTTTCCAGACATTAGAGCTGAAAAATCTGGTCGAGAATAAATTCTGTTATGCGAGGGAGCTATTGGTGATTCCATCAGGTTGACCTGCAAAAGTTATGACGAAGAAGCTATTAATACTTCTAAAGTAGCTAAAAGCATACGTGAAAATGTATTGCGCTCTGTTTATGGCACACTTTATGGATCTAGCCCGAAAACTGAAGTAACGGCATCTCAACCAGCTCTCTCCATTTGTCAACTAATTATGTTCAACATTCACACAGAACTCCAAAAATCAACATCTCTCAGACACTGGCAAGAAAGAGAACCACACCTTCCTGTATATCTTGCGATAAAAACAAACGCAAAGATAAGTAAAAGGGAACTAGTGGACATTCTTCACTCTCTTGGTTTATCCATATCGCATGATAGATTGCTCGTTATATCTTCTTCCTGCTGTAATGTGGCAGTGCGTCGTAGTATTGAAGAAAACGCCTTCTGTCCGCCTCACATGAAAATTGACCTTTTCACGATATCTGCATATAACAACTTGAACCATAATCCTTCAAGCACCACCAGCGAAAATTCTTTCCATGGAACCAGTATATCAGTATTCCAGCACCCAATACAGGGATAGAAATTCATAAACATAAACTTGACTGCGAAATTTGATAAACGACTTGTCGAAGAAAGTTCCTCAAATGCCATCAAATCTTTACAATATACGCCCAGTAGACAACCACGCCTTCCAACAACAAACAACACCCACGTTCATCATGGCCAAATGATAATGGGAACTGAGTTATTTGAACGAAGCAAAGAACTATCCTGGTTGGAGGAGGAAATAAAATCTTGGTCTGCCTTTCACACAACGCATGAATTGGAGGTACCAATAATGAAATCCCTAGTAGGAGTACTTCCCCTTTTTTCAGAAGATTCTGGATCAGTTAGCATGATGAAACATGGATTGGATCTTATACAAACTACGAAAAATCGCTTAAATCCTGATCAAGCGCCCGTTGTAGCTATGGATCAGCCATTGTATTCACTAGCCAAATCCTTGCAATGGAACTGGCCACACAGTTATGGAGAAAGTAAGTTTTTCATCATGTTTGGATGCCTGCATATCGAGCAACAGTTTTGAACATATTAGGTAAGTATTTAGGTATTAGCGACTGAATATATGCTCTTACAAGAGCAGAAATCGCAACAGCAGGCGTTGCAGACTCTTTCATAAAGGCTTCAAACACTACTAAGACAAGATTAGCTCACCAAATTGAAGCTGTTGCTCTTTATTAACTTATGCGAGAAGCCGACAAAGATAACAGCAATCTCGGATTCCAAGAATGGACAAAAGCAAAAAGTCAAGATATACCAATGTTTAAGTACTGGACTACATGCCTGGATCTTGAGATGATTCTGTTAATGTTTGTACCATCACAGATGACTGGAGATTACAATCTCTTCGTTTCAACCTTGAAGGATATGATACCCCGTTTTGTTTCGATGGATTTTCAAAATTACGCAAGATGGCTTCCGGTGTATTTTAAAGATCTAGTCCAGCTTCCACAAACATTGCCAAAAATCTACGAGGCTTTCCAACAGGGACTGTTCGTTGTCAAAAAGACGAACAGAAACTTTTCGTCTAAGGGGATCGATCAAGCCCATGAGCAGAACAACGCTCTTGTAAAAGGAGACGATGGATCAATAAGTCTTTTGGATAGTCCTTCGGCCCTTCGCAGATAGATGCTTGCTGGACCCGAAATTTCATCTATGATTCAAGACTTCGAGGAAGGTCAATTGGAATTGCACACAGAAACAGAATATATGCACCATGAAGAAACATTGTCTTTTCAGAAGAGACTTCGTGTAAAGGTAAAAGCACTTCGCGAAGTGTTGGACGAGCTTGGAAATCCATTTCTTGAAGAAGGAAACGAATTATTTTCATTGGAAACCGGCGTTGTAGTACAAGAGGGAGGCAAAAGAAACTTTCTGATTATTGAAGAAACAGGGAAGAACCAATACAACTCATACTTAGAAGACAGAATTTTGAATCAACGAGTCTCAATCTACTCACCAATATCTAAGAATAATTTCAAGATTTTTGGATTAGCTAAAAAGACTCGATCGACTAATATGCTTATAAAATCACTGAAATACGACATCGATCTCTTTTCTAAGCTGTTTGTAATATGCCTTAACAGAGAATTGGATATCGACAGCTTCTTTGCCTTCGAAAATCAACCATTTCCATCTTCTATTTCTCAGAATGGGATTATGAGAACTAGCGATTAAACTCAATTGCTTAGGTGCTTCGGTACTGGAGAACAATATATTATGAACGAAGAAGTAGCAGGAGAAAGTGAAAATGACCAGGAGGAATCCATTGTACCAGACCTTTCTACCATCACGTTAAAAGATTTAGCTTCTCTTAAGTTTGATGCAATTGTGTACGATGGGGCAGCCCTTGTTCACGTGCTTAAGCCTGCAACTACAAGTACGTTCCTTGAGTACTTCTCAATCATATTTCAAGAATACATCAAACAAAATGCTAACAAGTATAACGTGGAACGAATGGACGTTGTATGGGACACTTACAACATATCTAGTATTAAATCTCATACTAGGGAATCTCGAGGTAGTGGACAGATATTACAGCTGCGGCCAAATGGAACATTGCCAAGAAACTGGCGAAACTTTCTTAAAAATTCCGAAAACAAATCTGAGCTATTTTCGTTTCTAGGAGAGGAAATAGTAGCTTCAGCGTCCTTTTCAGACATTGAAGTAGTATCTACTCGTGGCTCAGTAGTTATAGCAAATCGCTCTGATCTACGCAAACATTATCTTGAAGTTTGCAACCACGAAGAGGCGGTGCATTATTCTGCACGTTAAGGATGCTGTAATTCATGGTAAACCTGACATATGTATCAGAACAGTTGACACCAATGTTGTGGTGTTGGCAATATCGTACTATTTTGGGTTGAAAAGTGAAGGTCTTAAATAGTTGTTCATAAAGTTTGATAGTGGAAAACATGCCAGATTCTTCTATGTCCATGTTATTGCTGAACAACTTGGAGAACGAAAGTCTGTTGCACTTCGCGGTTTCCACGCTTTCAGTGGATGCGATACTGTTTCGTTTTTTCCAGGCGAGGGATAGCAACTATGTGGAAGAGATGGAATTCATTTCCTGAAGTATTGGAAGCATTTGAGTTTCTGTCGTTTCCTCAAGATACAATCACAGACAATGTATTTGATCTACTCCAAGGATACACCGTACTCTGCTATGCTCATACGAGTGACTTAATGACTGTGAACGAGGCTCGCAAGCAACTATTTACTTCCTTCAACAGAACAATGTTTAACATTTCACCAACAGCTGATGCTTTGAAGCTTCATATTTTAAGAGCACTTTACCAAAGTGGTCATATATAGAGACAAGCTACAATGAATATCATTAATACTCCATTATTGGAAGATTGGGGATGGATTTTGCTACATGGGAAACCAACACCAAAATGGTCAACTCAACCGGAAATTTCTAAGGCGGTGAGAGAACTGATAAAGTGCAGCTGCAATAAAGGATGCCAGAAAAATGCTTGCAAGTGCAAAAAGAATGAACTTTCGTGTGCACTTATGTGCAAAGATTGTGTAGGAGCATGCTCCTGAAGTGATTCGAGTAAACACTATGGAACTTTAGTTATTCACTTTCTTTCTTTTAAACAAAAGTATATCTTAAAGGAAAGTTTTCAAATTACAGTTTAAAGAAAATAAAGATAGGAGGAACATAATTTTCAATTATACAATTTCTAATAATAAAATGTATCAATTAACATTTTTCGTTTATTCATTTTCTTTAATTTAACTCGAGAACGAATTTATCGTAATTTCCTTAGAAGATACCTGCTGAAAGTTCTAAACATAGTGTTTGGTGTTGTCAAATTGAAGGTCCCAAAGCAGAACACCCTGCGCCACATAAAATCGACTAGCTCCCTTCATTTTAAAGATAGAGCAAAGATAATGGCATCGTTAGAAAGGTTACATTATGCGCTATCATGTTTACCTCAACGTGAATTTACAAATCTGTGATGGTTTTATAGTTATTTGCCATTATAGCAATATTCAGTAACGAGCACAACTAAAATGTACTGATAACAGTCGCTATATTTCAATATGGTGGTAGTACAAATAACATGTACTAAGTTTAAATTCTTAAACCCTTCATAATCTTTAATTTGACGTTTCTAGGGTATTTCTGTGAGGGGATATGTACTATTTAAGTAAAAGTCGGTGTCTTTGCGTGGACGCCATATTGATTTCCAAAATGGCGGCCAAACAAGCACGAATTCCGAATGCCTCCATATCTTAAAATGTTTCCCATGGCTGACTGAACAAGTGTACCAAGTTTTATAATTCTTTCTCTAAGTGCAGTTGTTTTATGAGTAAACCGCTCTATTAGATAAGATACTGCATTTTCCTCTAGACAAAGTAACAACCTTCTTCTATACTAGGAAGTCTATACAATAGCTTTCAGCGTGACTTCGCCTTCTATTATTACTTGTAGGGAAGATGTGTATATGTTTAAAGTTTCTCGGTATAAAAGATTCCTTATTATTTATTGCCATGATGATACAGCAAATTTATCATCAAAACGTAGTACATAATCCTTTTGCAGAAACTCAACAAAAAAGAAAAAGTTGCTACTGCCTAGCGGACTACTAGGTAGTTACTGAACTAAGGTAAGATGTTCCAACTGCTCTTTTTTATTTTTATTTTATACATTACGTTTGGAAACGAAGCAATAGGTTTGCTGGATATAAGGCATTCACTGTTTAGCCGTATCTGAAGAACGAACAAATAAAATTAAGAATATATACAAATTCTTGGATGCAGAGAAAAATACCGTACTGAGTACTGATTCTCTGAACTCACAATTACATGTGGCGTGACACGTTACACTGGTGGCTTATTCTCATTTGGTCAGTCTTCACCACAACAAATGACATTTTTAATGGCATTGTAATATTCTCGTGTTGGAGTTTCGAATCAGAGGACCTGAAGTCTGTTATAAAGTCGAATCTAAGTAAGAGAAACGAACCCAAGGACAGTTATATTTTCAACGAAGGTGCCCATATGGACGGCTGAGGAGCCCCATACTATTACAATTGTTTTTTCTGCATCCGGGAAAGATACGAATGTTGCCCGAACAGTGGAGCTGCGCGAACGATCAGACTGCCAAATGAACTATACTCTTCACAGTTTGGTTGCTTAGAGTAAGAAACGAACTGCATATTTCTACGCTCGCTTCTGATTTTGCCTTGTTTCCTAGCCAACTAAAACTATTTTTCGAAACACTCTAACTTCTTCAACAGAAATAAATAAATTGGAGATCGTTACGAAATAAAAACAACCAAATGTTTGGTTTTCAACATTACATAGATAAATATTGTAATTTTAAAATATGTGGGGAAAATTAATTCTTGCACATCCCTTTAAAAATTCAAACTTTAGTATAGGAAAATACTACAACGTTAAATTCTTACTGACAGCTTAGTTGCCAGAGAATTTGTCCTCATAACTTCTGTTATTTAAATCGTCAGTTGGAATGTTTGAAAATTTTAGTATAGCAAAGTTTGAATCTTTATATGAATGTACTAGAAGTAATTTTGTATCATATAATTGAAATAGGGGTGGAAACGACAGGGGGAAGGAACTAACGCTTGGCTGGTGGATAGAGCGCCAGGCGTTTACGGTGTTGCCAGCTTTCCTCCCCCACTCACACACACACACTCTCTCTCTCTTCCTCTCTGTGTGTGTCTTCTCTGTTGTTTGAGTGTGGCAGAAAGATCAGTCGTGTTTTCGAGACAATATATATTGTGTATTGTTTGTTATTCAGGGAAGTCCGGAATTTGAGGGTTGTGGCAGGAGAAATATACCAAGAGTCGCGAAGCTAATCAAAAACTGAAATATTGTATGTTAATATGGACATTTGAAGTAAATTTTATATTTGTTTCATAATAGCACTCTTGAGCGTTCATAATGAATAATAGCTTAGTTGTGATAATTTAATTCAAAGTTATTGCATCTTAAGAAATATCATAGCAAGTACGGTAAGTTATAACGTCTCAGCATTCGGAAATGAACCTAAAATTGCTACTATTTTTTTTAATTTTCAAAGAGGAAGTAGTTTTATATAAAACACAACTTTAAGGTAAATTTATACCTGATTTTTTTTTTTCTTGGTTGACACTCAAACCATCCACAAATAAAGAACCGGGCTTTAGATATCGGTAAGACATGTTCCGAATTTCGACTAAAAAAATATGATCAGCATACCTATAATAGACTCCATGTCGACTCTCTTCTCATCTGCTCTTTTTACCTGAATTTGTGTTCTCCGATGTATTTTATAGGTCAGACTTGTGATGGCCGTTGACCGTAGATACCAGAACACTTATACTGCAATACATTGTCCACTTTTCGAGTGAAGTATTGGCTCTGAAAATAACTGAAAGTATGATCCAGCATTCGACTAGCGAAACTGAGTATTTGATGTTATTATAGCCTTTTTGCAAGTTTGGTTCAGTCCGGATAGGGTAGTGTAGAGAATATTAGAAGGAAGTAAAACATAATCTAATTTGAAGATACTATCCCAGCAATTGACTGGTGTGTTGATTAAAACCATGGAAAACTCTGTCAGGATCGGCGGTCTCTCGCATTGTTCCCAGAACCTTCCAATTACTAAGCCAACACTATACCAATTGTGCTACAGCCGCTCGGTAGGTAAAACTGAGAAATGCTATTGGGAACATCAGACAGATTGGTGGATCTCCGAATTTTAAACAAGGAGTTTCCGATTGCGAAGTGAGTACGAAACAACAGCGATACCTCTCTCGATTCGTATAGTTAACCGGTGTACGGACAGTATAAACTAATTGGTATTGTATAAGTACCCAACCTCCAACACAAATCTAACGTAGACATTTTTAATTCTCTTGACTTAAAAACATAGACACACGAAGAAAACTAAATGACTTAAAATTTCTTTATAAAATAATGCAAGGCACACTCAGAACAAACAACCTTCTTCCACTTTTTAACCTAAGAGTACCCAGACAAAATTCTCGTTCACAACATCATTTCTACCTCTCAAAACCGAGATCGTGTTTGGTCCAGCGATCTCTTGTATATAGATTATCACATTTTTACAATACTCCTCCTTTGCCACCAATACTTTTCCTTTGCCAGACAAATGTACCCATTGGATTCCTAGAGAAAAGAAACCACCGAGACGACGTCCAAATGCAAAGTGGGTAGATGAAATCAAGCGTTTTTCAGGAGCTACATGGATGAGGATAGCAACAGACCGAGATATGTGGAAACAAAGGGGAAGGCCTTCATCCAGCTACAATTGGGGGGTAGGCAGAGTTGTGAAGGTTTCTATAGGTTTTTAGAGATAAACATTTTAAAGTTGGGGAGGAGTGCTCAATAATTTGAAGGGGTTACTGGAAGAATCCCTGAATAAGGAATATTCTAGGGACACTTTCCCACTCAAACGGGGAATATACCTGTTTTGTATGGTCGCACTACCCCAGTTCCTTTACAAAGTAATTAGACCTCGGGGCTAGCAATTTTCTTTGAATATGTCATAGGCAACCCCATGACACTTGTCATGTTAAAAGAAGAAAAGGAACCAATGTCCTCCCAGGGAAAAACATTAACGTATTTGCTTATTTTCAGTTTGAAAGGACTTAAACTCTATAGGTTTATATCACATTTACATAGATACATTTCATTTGATCGGAATAGAGGCCAACAAAAGTATATTTGCTATCTTTTAACATAGCAAATAGACATTTGTTCGTGCATGCGTTCTCAATTAATGAAAATAGGATTTAAATTAATCTTCTCTCATAAAATTTTAAACAAGTTTCTTTACTTCTTCTGTTTAATTTTGGAGCATAGATAAATCACAGCAGAGTGAACAAAATGAATACACGCTATTCACTTTTCGAATGCGCTTTTAAAATATTCAAACGCATAGTTATTTCTTATGTCTAACACATAACACAGTCACACACCATTTGTCAATCACAAAGCAAACGGAGAAAAAAAAGCTTTCCTTGACGGTGTTGTGGAGCGAAGACAACAACGTGTGACCACATCGCAGCCGAATTAGGAAATACCATGTGGCAACAGTGTGTATGACGTTTGACTAACCATCCAATGAAGCGACTTTCCCTTCTTGTTCGTAGGCGGGCAAAACAGAAGATAGAGGTCCAAAGTCTCCCTATTACCAGTATACGTAATGTTGAAAACCGAACAATTGTTATACAGATGTTCTCGGGATATCAGTCAGGTGAAGTCCGACGATAG
>JAGDQP010003233.1:0-30589 GCA_022664845.1 Lepisma saccharinum
TTTTTTAATAAAATTTCAAATGTGGCGATTTTGACTTGACAGACGTTGCAGAGACAGCTGATAAGCATTTTCTCAGCCTGAAACACATGTGTTGAAAACGTATTTAATACTAAAATATTAAAAGAAACAAAAATCTGTTCATTCATTATTTACGAATAAAATTATAGTGGAAAACAAAATATAAAATATCAGATATACGAAGAGAAAGAGAAGGGGCGAAAGAGACAGGCAGAGAGAGAAAGAGAGAGAGAGGCAGAGAGAGAAAGGGAGAGAGAGGTAGAGAGAGAGAGAGAGAGAGAGAGAGCGAAAGAGAAGGACGGAGATTAATATTTTGAAACCACATCTAACCAAAACTTGAATATTTTAGATTAAAATATCATTCGAATATCATTCCATCATTTCGTCTGGAATCAATGTCAGCGTGGTCTTGAATAGGGAATAACTTTATTCAACTGTATTTTAGAATGTAGGAGGTCTGACAATTCGAACGCAGAACCGTGTGCTGACATGGATAGCACTGTGAAAACAGCTTAGTAAGTTTTCAAAACCTTGGTATATCAGTATCTCACAACTGTGTTTGTTTCGACTTGTGGCGGAATATTGCTGAGTGGCGTGCATTATTGTTTTCGCGTGTGTATTTGTCCCGCTGGGGAAATTGTCTGAACTAACCGCAAAATAAGAGCAACGAACAAACTTTAAATTTCTCGTTAAATTGTGCAAGAGAGGAAGTAAAGTCAGGGACATGTTGGTGCACGTTGATGAAGACAGTACCATGAAGAAAACAGCAGAGTAGAAATAGATTAAACGTTTCTGTGAGAGGAGAGAAAACATCCCTGACGGAAAGAGCTTAAGGCGGCCAGTAACAGCAGATCTGAGGAAAAGATTCCAAACATTCGTCGAATTATACGTCAAATTCTTCGGTTGAATGGGAGAACTATAGACGACAATGGATAGAGAAACACGTAGGCAATCTTAACTGAAAATTATGGTATCTACAAGGTATGTGCAAAAATGGCACCACAATTCATCTCACACAGTATTGTTTGTACTAGATTTTTCAGCCAGGAAACAAATAACTGTATTGGAACACCCTCGCTACTTACATCAAGAGTAATACGACAATGAGTCTGATGGGTATTCCAGAAAGGAAGTCCCAAAATTCGTTTGAAGGGTGGACTAGGCACTGGCATCGGTGCATAGCTTCTGAAAAAGAGTACCTCGAAAGTGATCCTAGTGATTTTCAGCAATGAGGTATATGTACTACTTTTCCAAGTATTAGTTCGCGAAGTTAATCGTCCAACCTCGTATTTCAGAAATACTGTTAATCATTGGAAGAGTAAAATTAAGTGCCTAGTGGTTGTAGCTCACTTCGTAGAGCGTTGGTTTAGCAATCGGAATGCCCTTAAAATTGTGTAAAATATTGTTACGTATGAAAATTAAATGGTTCTTGAATTATTGAATCCTACATATAATAAATAGTATGAAAAGGTCCTTGAGTGTCGACTTGATAACCTGAAGGTCTTGGGAACGATCCCAGCAGCTGCCCATCCTCTCTGAGGTTCTTTTGAAGGGGCTTTCCAGTCATACGAGCAATATTCTGGGATGGTACCTACTAACTAAACCCTGATCTTACAACATGCTCTGTTTCACCTTATATTGGTCTGAGCCTAAAATATCTACAGACCATTAATGAATTTTTAAAAAGTCATAAATCTGCATTGGATATGCGGTGCGGGCTTTGAATTTTCTCACCTTGTCCATCCAGATTGAAGTTTTCTTTTGTTACTTTTAATGACAGCTGGCGAATGTTGATATAGTATCTTGACGAATTCATGACCAGTGTCTACCATTGTCAATGCATAGATTCTAAGTAAAAGATAAAGAACTATGACGTAGTACTGAAATGTAATTTCTTTGCCAATGCAAGCCAGTCATTTTATTAGCGTACCCGCATGGACGTCAGTGAATAAGGGAATGTATAGGGTTTGTTCTATCTGTCTGTCTGCCCCCCTCCCAAGATCTCAGCAACTACAAGTCGAGAGAGTTGAGCCATATACCTTTGGATCCGTGACGATATCAAACGGCGGGGAAAGTTATGACTTTGACTCAAAAACTGACAGGTCCTTTTCATTTACTTAGTTTTTTTATTTTTCCTATGTATTTTGACATGGCATATGTATCCCCCTAGTTTTCAGTATTCCTTAGTATTCTCCATTTATCCCCCTCGTAGATCTCAGTAACTACAAGTCACACGGAGATGAATGATACGCCGTTGGATTCTTCATCGTCCGAAACGGTTGGGAAAATTACCAGTTTTACTCTAAAGGGGTGGATCCTTTTGAATCGCTTAGTATTCTCTGTATGTGCCTCTAATGTGTATATATGTATATATCTGTAAGTACAAGTAAGACAGATATTATCTACACTGTTGGATTTTTCATGGGCTGAAACTCTGAGTAAACTATGAAAGTGACTCTAAAGCTTGCAAGTACTTTTCAGTCCCTTAGTATTCTCCATTTATGCATCTCCTAGATCTCAGAAACTACAAGTCCGACAGAGATGATCTATTCACCGTTGGATTCGTCATTGTTTGCAACGGTGAGGAACACTATGAATGAGACTTTAAAACCGGCAGGTCCTTTTCAATCGCTTAGTATTCTAGATTTTAGTAGCCACAAATTTGACAGAGATAAGCCATACACCATTGGAATAGTCATGGGCACCGGTGGAAAATCTATGACTTTGAAAGTGGCAGGCCCTGGCATTCGCTTAGACTCTATTTGTCCCAATGACTTTAACTCTTTCTTTTGGGTGCGATATAAGATAATTTGAATTTTCACGAGGACGCTTTGGTTTTGTCTACAACAAAACCAATAATTAGCTTGTTATAAATATTGAATACTTCAACTTGCATTTTTAATTGCTTTCTGCATGCAACGTTTACTAGCTGATTTAAACATTGATTGCTTCAGCAAACATAATTTACAATCAACTCTACACAATGGACCTGCTCTTTAGGGCTTCTTCTCCATCGGATGAAATGTAACAGTAAACCATCTTCTATTTACCTTTTTTTCTGGGTAGAATATCAATTACCATTGTCAGATAACATATCATTACTATAAAGCCTCGTTAATATGTACTTCGAAGATCCGGACATCATATTTCGACCGCTTGAGACACATCCACCTACTATTATTGAAGGCAATTATCTGTAAAGTGCCCTAACAAAATATAGACAATTATTTCGAAGTAGTTTCGAAACAAGCTTTTCGATTGAGGTAAAACCAGGTCGGTTTGGAACATTGTCAACAGCTTTATCCATGTTAGGTGAACTCTCGAAGTGGGTAAATAGAAGTTAGTTAGTAAATCCTTAATGGATAGTTTTTTGTGAAGCCTTGTATCAGCAGCTTCTGAGTGTATTGTTTCTACCTGGAAGTCTCTCCTTCAATTCTAGATTGGAATCATGGACATTTTTACCATCTAGGACCATGACAGAACTCGATTATAGAATCAATTACCATTCAAAGAAAGCAATTTTTCCTCATCAGTGTTCGGCAAAGAGCTCAACTTATGTATTAAAATGTAAAATGATAATAACAGTAACAACGGAAACTATATTACCTTCATTCCAAGAAATAGCCGATCAAAACGAGGGAAAGCGGTAAAGTATGGAGTCTCTTGAATTAAACTGAAGTTAACTTTTTCATTACAAATACCTCATTGCACTACATACGTTAAAATAAGAACACTTCTAAATTTGCATAGTGATATCCATTGTTATGTGTCTATTGTTTTTCTTAAATATTTACGTTATTAATTGTTGCAATTTAACCAAAATATTATGATTTCTTTGGAGGTTTTACTTTGTAATATATGTACACCGTTTATATAGAATTGTACACTGATTTTTATTATACGCGAAAAACGAGGCCTCTACAAATATATACTAGCGTCTGTATGCAATGACTTCTGGACGAAAGTTTGTATCACTCCAGTCATTTGAAAGAAGCAAAAGGAAGGAAGATTTTAGTTGTATCATTCTGTCATAATAATTAGTGATATGTAGAAATGATATTGACCTACTGCTTTACTTCATTCATTTGTAGGTTATTCCTTCTGCTTATTTGAGTATCCGATATTCAAACTATCAAGTTAGGAAGCATACAGAATTATATTGTTCACAGAAATTGAAGCTGTAAGAATCAGGACATTTGAATGTATGTATCATTTGCTTTCTCTTTGTGATGTCACGTGAACACCAACAAGTTTTAATAAATAAAAATGTTGTCCACATTAATAGTTTTATTTATCGTGTTTTAGAAGCGTCATCACCTTCGACTTTAGAACAATACGTGTTACTACTAAAAAGGTTATACGACTGATTTTCTTAATCACGTTTGTTTTTTGGACTATCTTTTAGATACCCCCCCAGGTGGAACGTAATATTTATCAACTTATGAACGCCAACTTAATTCTTATCTGGTTAGTGTTGTATCCGGTTCAACATAATATTGCAGCATAAAATTAATGATACCAGCTGCGATATCCATTTTATCACCTCCACACTCGCACAGAAGTGCTTCCAAACACTTGTGTATCGCTTCGTCAGACCATTTCATCATTTCAATAATTGAAGAAGTAAACATTCATAAATGCTTTTGGACTTCTTTACTTTCTGGAATTATCTGGATATTCTTCAACATTTGTGCAGAATAGGAGGCAGAACGTTTAACTGCTATTAATTTACACATACAGGTTAAACATGAAGGTTACGAATTAAGGCTACTATAAGTTTTGCGAGTGGTGTCCCTTGAAACAGATGGGGACTAACCAAAACCTTATTCTAGGTACCATTTCGGCATTGTGCTGGAACTAAGAAAAAATAGGAAAACCTCAGTGAAAATACCCACAAGATCAAAAGATGCTTCAGTTTCATTTTTCAGTTGTAAGCAGCTCAGTTGAGTTGGATAATCGCAAGTCGCCTCGAAGGAAGTTCCAAAAGAAACGGTGCTGTATCACCAACGGGCAATGAACTTTATTCAACTAAATCACTTTCACGCTCTGAAAGCTTTCCTTGAATATTTATAGCATTTATCTCAGAACCAACTCTGACGACTTTGATTAAATTTTGTACACATGGACGGATTTAGGAGAGAGACGGATTTAGGGAGGCAATTACTTAAAAAGTTATCGTTTCAAATGAAACATTTTAAGTCGTTCTGAAATGACTGGGGGCAATGCCTCCCATAAATCCGCCCATATTTGTATCAATGAGTGGTTGTCGTTGAGTGAGGACGGATTGTATTGCTCTCCTCGGTGAAAAAGTTCAGAGAAGGTCTGTGTGGTGAAATGTCGGAAATGGGTTCCTCAACCGCCGAGTGGAGAATGAGAATCGGACAATACTGTGGTTGTGCTGTAAAAAAGAAATCGAAAATAGAAGTTTTCCACGCGAGTGACACAGCGAAACTATCATTTGCGTTCGATTTCATTGTGGTGACATTATCGATTATGTTGGGGGTAGAATTAAATCCGGGTCCCTCAAAAAAATTGAAGGACGTAATGAATGGAGTGAAGTTATCGAATGAGAGCATTGTGGGTGAGCTGAGAATGCTCAGTGAAACAATGGTTACTCTTCAGAAGCGTGTAAATAATCTCAAAGAAGAGAACAAACTGGCAAAAAATGAAATAAAGGACGTCCATTGTTACACGGATTATCTTGAAAGTAAACTTAATTATCTCAAAAACAGTCAAGGAGACAAAATATAGTAATTTTTGGTGTGGGAGAAGAAAATAATGAGACATGGTAAGCATCCGAAAGCAAAGTTCGGGATATAATACAATCGCACCTTCGAATCCCACTTAGTCCGGATGATCTACAAAGAGTGCATCCATTAGGCCGCAAGAGAAGCGATAGACCACGTCCAATAATTGGTGGATTTCTCCGAGATAAAGCTAAAGAAGAGGTCTTACGGAAACGAAAACTATTGCGAGGCTCAACGATATTCATAGAGAAAGATCTTTCTCAAAATGTAAGACAAGTAAGCCAAGAGTTGAAGCAGCACATGACAGATGCAAGGGAACAGGGACACAGTGCTCATTTACGCTATAGGCATCTCGCAGTGAACGGATGAACTTCATTGCTTTTAGTAGTGAAGCTTAATTTCTGAAGAATACGCAACTACGGTTTTAAAAATTCCAAAATTAATCTTCAGTTAACAATTAAAGTTGAAATTCAGATTGATTTGCAGTTGTCTATTTTTGGAATAGTACCTCTTAATTTTATACAAAAACAAGTAAATGAAATACATTGAATATCCTAAATAACGCGAGATATAAATATGTTCTTTGTTAATTTGATTTACCGGAGATATATAACAATGTCAATTAAAAGCCTCTTAGGAGTCGATTATCTGTAATTTCATTTCTGAATTTATATCTGGTGTAGTAAAAAGTAATCCATTATTTCTGCATGACATTGAAGGCTTGACTTACCATAGTTAGAATGATCCAATTTAGGTCACATATGCGCCGTTTTGTTCGATAACGTGTTGCCATTTGGAAGGTAATATCATGATGCCTCTCTCATAGAAGCCCTTGTCCCTATTGGCAAAAAATTGAGACAGTCTATTTTCACAAGCCTCTCTTGAAGCGAATTTTTCACCAGCAAACGTGTTCGCCATGGACAGGAACAGATGATAATCACTCGGTGCCAGGTCCGGACTATAAGGTGGATGCATAAGAACCTCCCAACCAAGCTCCCGGAGCTTCTGGCGAGTCACTATCGATGTGTGTGGCCTGGCGTTGTCCTGGTGGAACACAATGCCTCTCCTATTGGAAAAAGCTGGCCGCTTCTGGGCGATTACTGCCTTCAGACGGTCTAATTGTTGTCAGTATAGTTCCGAGTTAAGGGTTTGGCCGTAGGGGAGCAGCTCATAGTAGATAATTCCCTGCCAATCTCACCAAACACACAGCAAAACCTTCCTGGCCGTCAATCCTGGCTTGGGCACCGTTTGCGTCGGCGCACCGCCTCGACCACGACCGTTTTCGCGTGACGTTGTCGCAAGTGATCCACTTTTCATCACCAGTCACCAACAGCTTCAGAAATGGGTCGCTTTTGTTGCGATTCAGCAGCGATTCGCAGATGGAAATTCGGTCCATGAGGTTTTTTTTGCGTTAACTCGTGTGGCACCCATACATCAAGCTTCTTTGTGTATCCAGCCTTATGCAAATGGTTCCACACGGTTTTTTGTGCAATGTTTAGCTCTTGGGCAATCGAAACAGTGCTTACATGACGGTCGGACGCGACAATATCTATGATTTTATCGACATTTTCGACACTTGGCCTTCCAGTGCGTGGTACATCTTTGACGTCAAAATTACCGGAACGGAATCGACGAAACCAAAATTGCGCGTGATTGGCTGTTACAGAATCAGGACCATAAACACTATTCACATTTGCAGCCACCTGGCTTGCGTTTTCGCCTTTATCGAAGAAAAACTGTAAAATATAGCGTATTTTCTGTTTGCTAGTGTCCATTTTGACGCGCGCTCACACAACACTGAGTCAACTCATCACAACTATCTGAACAGTGTTTGTAGTACGCAATCTCATCGTTTGAACGAAATCTCGTTGAACCCGATCGGACTTATACAACGCGAGCTACAGATCACTGAAGCCATCTATTGGCAAAATAATGGATTACTTTTTACTACACCAGATATTTTGCAGTCAAAACATATATTAACTAGGAGAACAATCACCATCTGTCACGTGTAAAAGCAGAAATTCACCAATTGATTCTATTTATAAGTTTAGAACGATAGTGCAATTAAATTATGAAGCAAGATTTTGAGTATATAAAGTATTCGATAGTGATAAACGAATTTTCGAATTTAAGATATAAAATTAACTGTTAGGCAACGATTTCCCTTCAATTCTATGGGCTGAACAAGCAGTTTTGGCCCAAATCCGCCACATTTCTGAATAATAATATCCATCGACGAGTACACTTCTAGGGAATGTAGGAATGCAGGAGTCAAGGACATAGAGCACTGCGGCATTCTTTTGATAAAACTGAGAAAAATCTTGGAACACACATAAATATGAAAACAAAGTCCGTATATTCTAAATATTACCGAATTACTTTCACTTGTTACTTTCCTTATTGGACAAATTAAAAAAAATATATCATGTTAGGTGTTCAAAATGTTCTGAAGATAGGGGTGAAATTTACTAAAAGGAAATTACAGATAACAGAAACTTAAAAAAAAAATGTTGTGATATATAAGTTAAATATGATGCTTTGAGTAAAGATGAGGCTGGGGAATTAAGAGAAGCGGAATTACCAGGAATTTTCGCAGGAACAAACCTACACTAAGAAACGTTCCGAGAATATATCGACCTGGAATCGAAACCTTGCAGAAAATGAAAATCTCGTACTCTCTCTCACCTGTATCCATTAAGTTTTCTTTCAACCTGAGCGAGACACAACAGCCTCTTCAGTGGCGGAGAATTATGAGGTTGGAACATCTTCGCTTTTCCAGTCCCATTATCAGGAATCATTTTTGATCCAATGGCTTGGCTTCCTGAACAGAAAAAAACTAGCAGTACTCGAACAAAGAATGATATTTTGTTTATGTATAAAAGACATCTAAATGGCAAATTTAATAATCTAATTGTAAAATATCAAAAGATTCTAAAGTATGAAATATATGTTTAATGTCTGGCTCTTATTTTTTGCTTTACATACAAGATTACTACCAGATGGAAAACGGGAAGGAAATTTCAAAACATTAGAATGAAGAGAAAACTTGATAGGCAAGCAAGTTAAGAAAGTAATTACATCAATTCTAAATTATGCAGCAGCTTTGAGGAAGTTCCGAGGTTTCTAATTAGGTACTTTTGCGAAGTGAAGTAAATACTGCTTAGTGCTTATAAGTTTGTAAATCCTTTAAAACAAATTCCAGAATTTTCTCTAATGGACGTGAAGAATTACTTCGTGAATTATAAGAGAGTAAAATATGATGAAATAGTTAGTGGGTGGAGTCTGGATCCCCCGAAGTTCAGATTTTTATGCAGAATTTGTATAATTTTAGGCGGAATTATATATATCGCAGACCTAGAAGGAAACCCCGTAAACCTATCACTAAACCAACTTCTAGAACTGTGTCTGATAATGGTCTATACTTTATTTCTCTTATCTCTCTTCTCTGAGCAGATACAAATTCACAGTCAATATCTATTTCTATTGCAGATTTTTAAAAATGGTTCCTTTGGCCAGTTGCTGATACTATGGCACAATTTCAGTTATACCTAACTCTTTTATGTTGGCGCAATACTTGGATTTAGAAGAGTCACATTTTAAATCATTATACAAAGAATTAATTTATTCGTGGATTTTTGAAAGATGAATTATATCGTTGATGAGAAAATTTACCTACAAATATGTAAGTTAGTTTTTCAAAATAGCTAATACAATATTATTAATCCAAGAAATGCAGACTGGATAACTTAGAAAATAGTTACAAGTAAGAAACTACAGATTAGTATATAAAGTGTTGTCCAATAGGTAGCGCTCAAATCTCTTATTTTAGTCTAAACAAGTTCGGACTATATAACAACTGAAACAAATAATCACTTAACTGCAATTGTAGGAAACATGGCTTACTTAAGAAATGTCTAACTTTAAAAAAATACAACGTGGAAGAACTGTTGAATAAAACTTCTGCAATTGATGAAGAAAGACTAGGTCTATAATAAGTGACTCAAGGAAAATTACATGCTTTTCTTTTACATTGGTGTAAACATGTTTTTGAAGAGGTATCAGTTTTAGGATAAATTATAATACGTTATTACTACTTTTTGTAGAGGTATCAGCTTGAGGATACCTTATAATACCTAATAAAAATGACAATATAATCGAAGAATTATTTGAGAACTTTATAACATAAGATTTCATCATAGAGAACCAATTGTCCACTGGTCTAATTGTTTTCCGTAGTACGAAACTCGTCAGAACATGAACGCAGAAATTTAAATAGAAGCATGTAATCGAAAATTGTGTTGAAGGAGAAAGGCAACGAGAAAGAATGATAGAATAATTGATTTTCAATATTCAGAATATAAAGTCGAATCCCAGAAAGAAAGAACAAAATCAGTAAAAGGATTGGAGACAGGGCTGACGAATAGCAGTTAACGAAGTTTAGAGATGTTGGTGAACTTCGAACTTCAATTCATATGAAAACTTCACTGAAATTCAAATTATATTTTTAATGCGCAATATGTCCCAGTGTTTTTAATTTTAGTAAACGATAAGGAGATTTAGTTAAATTTATATAAACTACATCACGTTTCTACTTGAAGAACAAATGAACTTCTAATGTAGTGATACCTAATTTTTATACAGAACAAGTTCATTTGTTGTGAACTAAAAGTCATGTATAGCGACTCAGTGTGCTAGAAGTGATCTGAAAACGATTTCTAGATAATGTGAACTACGGTAAATGTGAAGTAATTGTTCGTTATGGACCTGAAGCCAATAAAGACACACATTGTACGCTCAAAAACTCATAATACTTTCCAGGGACTACATAAGGAGTTCAGCAAAGATTCATCATGTAATACAGTCCTTCATGTGAGGTCGTTGTGTGCTCTTGGTAAGTGGGGATTTTCAGCGGAAATGAATTATCAAGTGCTACGAAATGTCGTCTATTTGTTACGCGACATGTTGCATCAATTGTGATTTCTGTAAGTTATTAGAAGAATTATTTTTAAAATTTCTGTTCTCAAAACAAAATATTAATAGGAGATTATTGGCATACACGTTACATTTTTTAATGAATAAATGTATGAATAGATGTCGAACAGAGAAGTTGAACTAAATGAATCCTTATTTTTTTAGTGAATGTTTCATAAACAAGAAACAAAAATTCCAATATATTTTCTAATATTCAAATAATAAAAACGGTCGTTGGAGATTTAAAAGGACTTCTCAGTTTCCTTTAGTTTATTCTATCATCTTACTCAAGACGATTTTTCAATATGATTGCGCTGTCTATTAGAACTGCAAATAACTAATGAAGTTATCCCTATATTGAAATCATAATGCTAACGTTTCGGCACTGATCAACTTACATACTACACCTAAATGTCATTTAGTGCTTTCGGAACAAAAGTAAAAAAAAG
Source organism: Lepisma saccharinum (assembly GCA_022664845.1). Taxonomy (NCBI): domain Eukaryota; kingdom Metazoa; phylum Arthropoda; class Insecta; order Zygentoma; family Lepismatidae; genus Lepisma; species Lepisma saccharinum. Next base: position 11,189 of record JAGDQP010003233.1, read on the forward strand.
AATCCTGCCATTATAGTTCAAATCAGCCTGTTTTCAGATTAAATTCCAATGCATTTACACAACACAGACTCACGTTGGCATAAGGTGAGGGCAGGAATGTTGCAAGGTTGTTGGCAAGGGTGTAGTTTGCAGGTTCTAACCCAGCATTTGCCTGATGTGAAAGAAAAAATTCTCGAGAAACCTACGTCAGTGTGGGTTACCGCTGCAATTGTTTCTAAGAACTATCGATTACTCTACCAACTGAGCTAGGAGTGTTCGATCCAGTCTACTTTCGTCAGTTGCAGTAATACCAGAAACTTTGTAACATGCCAATCAAATGTTATAAGTTTTGATTGAAAACATTTAAAAGTTATGATCCGCAAAGTAGAAATTATCAATAGCCAAGTACAAAAAACAAAATATCTTCAAATGTTGAAACTGCTAGTAAGTATAGAACTTACCTCAAAAATGCTTCTTTTTTTATCTGTATAAATTCTATCTGCATCAAAATTGTCATTTGAAAAATTCATTTCCCTTGATTTAACGTCAAGAGTCTTGTAAAATGATTTTAACCAAGTCAGCTGAGAAAGCAGGATAGAATCTGTAATAGATGTGTGTAAACATACTTCAATATTTTATTTAAAATATAAGAAAGAATTTAATTACATAATTAAGACAAACAAAAATATATATATAAATTCAAAACAATGGTATGAAAATTATCGGAAGATCAACATTCTTCTGGTGGCATATAATTTATTATATATTTCGTAAAACAAAGTTTCCAAAACGCTTTCTTTACAAATCATTTGGTTCTGGGTTCGAAACCCAACTGAGGTTGTATCTGTTTAGATTTAAGTTTTAACTTATTAGTAAGTCGAGGCGCGCCGAAGACTGTTTGCTAGAAGATCATCATCATCCCGAAGTGGCAGGTCCTTGGAGGTACATTAAACTTTCTCCATTCATCCCGATCTTGTTTCTTAGTATAGGAGTTATCTTCCTTAATATCGTCAAGAAGTTGCATCTCTCCTCTTCCTCTTTCCTTTTTTCACTAATAAATATCTTCAATCACAATCTTTGGTCAGTAACCACCGAGTACTCAATCTCTCATCCAAATTTCTTTCCTCATTTTTATATTCTCAAGTTGGTTCGTCTTCATTCAGCACATCATCATTATGTAACTTCCATTTCAAGTTTATCTTTTCCATTCCTCTGCATGTTTACATTTCGAAAGCTTTCAATATTCTTTCCTCTCCGTTTCTCAAAGTCCCATACAACATTAAACTCCATACAAAACATTGAATCAATGATTTCTTGAACTATTGTTGATTGGCTCACAGAGAAAGATTCCTCTTCTTCGACATTATTTCACATCTCTCGCATTGCTTCAAATTCTCATTTAGATTACTTCCCAGATAATTATCTGTTCTACTTTTCTCTTGTTGTTTTGATGTTGTCTGCAGTTTCATTTGTTTAAGTCCGGAGTTAAAAAGAAAGGATTCTAATCTAGAACGGAATTGAAGTCAATATGACTTTTATAGAAACAGTTCGTTCGGTCCAACTCTGTTGACGTGCTGCTAGAAGACGATCTTAAACGTGGGAATCACCACATGCACTCACCTTTTATATTTTTGACATACGTTTCTTTCCTGGATTGAACTAGGCTTTGGCCTAAGCCCTTATACGTTTGAATGAATATGTTTCGACATTCACCTGGTGAGACCGAGGAAATCCTCGAACACCTTAATCAGGTTGGCCAGAAGTGGGACTCGAATCCACGTGCCTCTCAACATTTTCCCGACATCTCTTATGTTAACCACTAGACCGTACGAAACGGGCTGTAGTTGTACGGGGCTTGACACGCCAGCGCATCTGACTTCATTCATTATAGGAGAGCTGATGTCATTAGACAAGTAACGTTCGAGTAACGAAAGAGGGACGTAGAATCAAGTGCTGGACTTACAATGTAAGGATTATTTAATTTTAACTTTAACTATCAATTAATAAAAGACAAAAGGTAACGAATTAAGAATCCTACAATTACACAAGAAAGAAAAAAATTGACTGTCAGGGCCTTCGGAAAGTCCCGGTCTGAGGAGTGACCGGTCTCCAGCTTGCATGCATGAAACTAAAGCATCTGTCACTGGTGTGGATGCTACGATTTCTATCTTTCGGAGATATTTTACCGCGAATCGGAATGTGTATAAGGAAAGAAAGAAGGCGAAACAAGAAGATAGAGAAACGCGAGAATTGTTTGGAAGAGGGCAAAAACCAGAATATGTGTTACTGTATATTCTGTAAAAATCCCTGCATCGGTTCAAACTACTGATATTTTACCTGGTAAACCACACATACAAGAATGGTGGAGAAATTCAGGTAAAAGTCTGTGTAAACTTTTAGACAAGATAATATACACTTTGCTTTTATTTAAGCCAGAAAAATATAATACAAGAAGCCAAAACAATCTTTTTATCTTCTTCTCTGGGCTGGGCTGGCAAGTTTGGACTATTTCTGGACAGACATCCCTCGACGATCACTCTTACGGGAATAGTAATGTGAAAGATACCTGCCCGAGACTAAGTTGTGATACAGTGCCGGTATTCGCCTAGTGAAAGTGAAGAAAACCCTTATTCAAGATGCTCGAGAGCAGACTCAAACCCACATATTTTCCAATTGCAGATCCGAAGTCCGTGATATTACCGTCTGGATCACTTGGACTGAGTCCAAAACCGTCGGGTCACATTCTGTAAACTCAATACTCTAGATATAACTAACCGTGAGAAAAACTTAATTATCCTAGTTAAATAATAAAAGAAGCAATAGCTTTAACAGATCCTAACATGTTCATTAAAAATACAGCAATAATCTCAGCTCCCACCTTTACAAGGTCATCAGGTTGTTTAGGATGTTATAAACGCCCTGCTCGCAACAGAAAACGCTGAAATGGTTTGTAATATAGAAAAGTTATGAACAAAATAATTGAATCGATTATTTCAGATATGCATTTCACATTTCAAGCATTAAGCTACAAAGTTCGCAGAAATATTCCAAAGAATGTGTTTGTTTCGATGCAGATTTAGTGGACAGGGAATACCATGTAGATTGATTAGGGATTTATAGTATTTCTGTTGTGCTTCACCAATAATCTTGTGAACACGTGGTGTTTCTAAAGTAATATAAACAACTATAATTTAATTGTTCACTGGAAATATATGTCTACATTTTGAAACATAATTACTTAAAAACATTAAGTATAAAATAGCACTTACTACGAAATTAATATTTACCTTCATCCGGAAAACATCGTGTATTATTCAATATATCTAAGTGTTGTATGGATACGAGATATTTTTGATTGTTTCAAGAAAAGATAACAATGATTGTTGCATACTTTATTGAACTTTTATCCTCTTATATATATAAAAAATTGAAAGCTGCAGAAAATATAAACAAATCACTATCTACATGTTCTTTTAAGTGTAGTTTTCAAACATTTTTAGCTAACAGATCAATTCTATTGTTGTTGATTTTCTCGCATAACAATTCTGCTACTTCGCGCCAGACTCTTTGAGGATCATTTGAATTTACTGAATATGTAGATATATTCTGTCTAAAGGAACTTTCAATTAGCTTTTTAAGAACGACTGTGGAAACACACAACCTTCTTATATCCATAATTGGTGTATTCTGTATTCAAGATGAAGTAGTATAAACTCTACAGTTATATTTCTAACACTAAAAATATTCTATTCATGGGGGGATAAATGCTGGATATTGGAATCGAATACAGTCAACTGTGGTTGGGCACTGACAATTTATGATTTAGTGTAATTTATTATTATGGTTCATATCAAGTTAAATTCTTTATTTCTTATCTACGTTTATATAGTTTATAAAGATGTTAATGTTGTTTCTGAATCCTTTATTGGAAATAAAAGAACTAAAACCCATGTAGATATGCATTAATTTGCCCCAGAAAATTGCTTAACTTTGGGCAAAATGCTTTCTGAACTCATGGCAGAAGTGCTCTGTTTGTTGAGAACGTGTGTTTCACTGGGTACATGAAAACTTACAATAGATAATTTTGTTTCATGCGATGGCTAAATCATGAAAATTGTTAACATATAACATAATTATTAATATTTTTTAATTTTATGTTATGTACAAAAATATATTGAAAATAAAGAATTCCTTATAAAGAACAAGGAAGTTTTTTTACGTACCTTGAAATGTCAAATAAGAAATTTTAATATTTGAGAAAAAGAATCCTGTTTGTAACACACAGAAACAATGTAGAGTGTTTGGAGCATATTACAGTAACATTATAATCACAATTCTCCGGTGTTGTTTGTGTTACAGCTAACTTGAAACATTTACGTCTTCAAATTCAGAACATAAAGAGGACAAACCAACAAACGTGAGAAACTGAAGATGAGAATGAAATAGATGTTCAATCCAAATTTATTGTTTCTCTGTCACAACTGAAATGTGAGATAAATTAATACTGCACCATGTTACACTTCTACTAATTAGTACATAAATATATCGATACATGAACCATTAGAAAATGATGAAAAAAATTCTAGTAGAATTGCAATGTTCCGTATATTTACTCACACGCGCACATTATGTAAACAGAACAGTGTTTATAAACATACATGTGACAAGTGATGTAACCACAACAAACTGTGAAGTGACACATAAATATCAGCAGACGACAAGAAAGAACAAACTCATCATGTACGCAACAGATAGGGTTGCTATCAACATGCAGAGGGAGTTGGAGTCGTCGAAGAAGGGACTTGGAGGACCACGCCCAAAAAGAAGACTATAAAACTACGATGCACCAGCTTTAGAGTATCACTTACTCCTGGGTGGTCAACTCCTTTCCTTTAACCTGCTCACAGAAGGCATCGCTTCTGGAACATCCTCAAAAACAGAAGGCATCGCTCCTGGTATCATCCCGCAGACACAGAAGGCATCTCTTCTGGTATGTACTCTTCCTAGAATCACCTTATTGTACACAGAATGTACCGCTTCTGGTACATCCAAGACACACAAAAGACAACGCTTCCGGTGTCTTCCTTACGTGCACAGAAGGCATCGCTTCTAGCACGACACCTCATCCTAGACACCTCTTTGGAGAAAACACCCAAAGAAGAAGACGTCTATATTTATCTATTTTCTGTAATTAGTTTTCTACGGAACGCTCTATTTAACAACCTGTAAAGTTATCTCCTTTTTGTAATAAAACTGGTTAAGGGCTAAAAGACAAACCCCAAGTATCTATCAGCTCTACCTCAGGTACTCTACCAGAGAACCACAAGAACATTACGTGATGGATGCGTCGCCTCCTCACATTTGAGTGGAGGAATTAATTAATTCAAGTGCCAACGAAGTGCAAACAACTCAAAAGACAGTACGATTTTCGGAACGTGTAAAGTTACTTACATTGGATACGATCGTGTTATGCATTTGTGGGACACTTTATTTATTTCTGTTTGATATCTACAGAGTTATACTTTAAAAGGTAGGGAAATTTGAAAATGACTAGGATAAAAATCTAAGTGAATTTTTTTCTTCTAAGTTTTTAAATACTAAATGGCAGTAAATACTAGGTCAGGCGGTAGGATAGGTCATTCTGAATCAGATTCTAATAATAGTAATAACGAAAATGAAAATATGGCAAATAAACCACCTTTTAATCTGCCTCATTTTACTGAATTTTCTGGACATACGAATATAAACGGAGATCCCGATAGATTCTTCATGTTGTTTGAACATTTGGCTTCGTTACAACAATGGGATGACGGAAAGAAGGTGGAATTACTACCGATGTTTAAGCCGACCAGAGTAGGAATAGACGCGAGGGTGAGGTCGCTAGTGGTTGTTTACACACTGCAGCAGAAGTCTTGTCAAGGACATAAACAGTGTTACCAAAGGTGTAGTCGGGAAATTATACCATAAAACATACTCTTTTAAAACTTTGAAACTTGCTTTTGTGTGAGATTACTATTGTCTCATTATTGAAGCTGACTGCTTCCTTCTAGCAATTGTGGGAGGGGCCGAAATATCATTTAGGGGCTTAACAGCATGTTTTACGCGAAAGGGAATCACTGGAGCCGAAAGCAAAGGTACTTCTCCAAGGTTAAAGTCCGTTGCATCTGGAAGTCATAGCGCAGACTTGTCGACTTCTAACATTTGTCATTTATTATTCTTTTGTAACAGCCTAGTTGCTGTTCCATTTTTATATTTATTTTCTCCCCTTTTATTTTCTTAGTCTCCGTTTTGTTTCCTTTCTGTGTGTTCTCCTTAGCTCATTCTCTTTGGTTGGTTTTAGACTCTTTGAGCGTGTTTCGTTTGGATTTTGCTTTGGATTTTTATCGTTATCCATCCAGGTTTTCGTTAGTCACGCAGCAATGACTTGGATCTAACGCTTGTTTTGATTGGACCCTAGTCAATGCTTCGTGACTTGTTTTTTGCTGATTGGTGTGAATCAGCCTTCTTCTCCGTTTGCTGGGAGAACTGCTCTCCCACGCCATGTTAGTTCAGTTCCAATTTTTAAAACGAGACGAATAGATGCATGGGCTTTCCGTCATCTGTACTTCCTAAGCCCTGTCTACGATTGGTAATTATAAACACCAAATTTAGTATCATTTTTCGATTTAGACTGTTTTCGTCCATACCGGAAAATATATTATTCGAAGTAAGAAGAATTAGAACCGATATAAGTGCTATCAGGACTTTTAAACATCATTATTTCGGAATCCTCAACTCATTAAAATTTATTATTTTGTTTTGAGATTATTTATCAAAATGTACAATATGTTCTAAATTTCAGTATGGGGCCACTATTAACCGAATTCTTACATTACAAGTATCGGTTCGTTGGATTTTAATAATCATATGCCAATTTCTCGTCTCCAGTTTTCTAAATCCATTCGAAATTCCCGGTTAGCCATGTTTGACAGCTACCGCATATTTTCCTTACTTGATCAAATGAGCAACATGTCCGTTCGACTATCTTTGCGTACCGTTTTCATGTTAATAGTAAATTACATATTATTCGACATGGTTCGATAATTTTGGTTTCAACTCCAGCCACTATTCTCCGATGAAAAAGTAATATTTTATAACAATATTTTGTATTTTCAAGATTTATTCAGAACGTCTTTTGTATAAGGTAGTAATCATCTGTAATGAAGTCACACAATTAATAGCCTTAAAGTGATTCTTTCTATACGATGTATTTTGGACTATAACTTCTTTCGTGTAAGTAATTCTGTAACAAAACTTTTCTAAATTGTATAACAATATTTCGGGAATAATTTGTGAAAATATCAACGAAATTTATTAATTATTATAGAAATTATGGACATTTATATGTGACTACGCAACTTTCAGTTCTGCTTAATTCAATGTATACCAGCGATTCAAATTTGTTTGTTCTTACAACTCAACTGTAATTCTGTTCAGATTCTTATGATATTATCATATCCGTAAAAGTGCAATGTGTAAATTCGAAGTAATAAATTGAAATTCTGAAATTTTTATATTTCTTCGAAAATATCTTGAGTTTATGTTCAGTGAACGTAGTATAGAAACCTCTCAGTTGACCAGGTACGATCTACGGCATTAGTTGATAATCCTCTTACAGTGTTTAGTAATATTTATAATGTGCAGTGAGTTATTTAATGTTTGACTTGATATTCATTGGAAATTAGCTACAAATCGTTACGTGAAGTTGACGGCAATTGATACTCATTATTTCTGTGTTTCGGTAAACCTATCGTATTGAGTGATGTGATTTTAATTAGATTAGATCGGTTCATAAATCCGTAGACCAGTGGTAGGATTCTTTCGCCAGCTGAGAAGTGATGACTTGGGAAAGGAACTATATATTGAATTTCTGGTTATTTCTGCGTTGACATATGAAGTGACTCCAGCATGTGATTTGTGTGAATAAATATTATTTGCATTTTGCGTTATGACACTACGTTTGGACTGAGTTGCGACCGTCATTCATTTGTGTTCGTTCGTCCTTATTTCAGGAATTGCGATTCCAGACTACAGGTGTGGGCCCTACTAAGGTAAAGGTAAGACATGGTCTTTTGCCACCCTGTAGACTTCGAAGTGAGTAAAGACACAGTATGAGTCGTTATGCGTATCATCGTTTGAGATTATTTCCCAAGTAAAGATTTGCGTTTTCTTTCTTAATCTGTCGCTAATCTGAACCAGCTGGTACTTCAGAGTATGAACTGACGATCTAATTAAAAGATTGGAGGTGTCGCCTTACCGGTATTTCCTCCCTCGATCTAAATTATTTATTTTTTTACAGCGATCACAAGGATCTGGAATCCTCTTTCCCAGATATTCTTAAATCTGGAAGGCATTTCTGCGCCGCTCGTCTGGGGTGTAGAAAATGTTTGGAGCTAGAGGTTAGGTTAGATGCGTTGCATGGGTACTCTAGGCTCCTGGCGACCCTATTTGTCTGTGTGATCCTCTTTTGGGATCATTAGGTTGGGGACGTTTCAGTTTTTTGCGACTCCAGCCAGGGTTCCAAAAACTGTGCGTTTCACTTTGTCCTAAGGAATACCCATTTCAAATTTCAAGTTTCCAACCTTTAACAATTTTCGATTTCTCATATTCCACACTTTAAGAGGTTTTAGCCCCCTCAATCGGGATATCGAATCAAAAATTAAGATAGCTGTTGGTAATGAACTGAAACAAAGTATTTTCATGTCAAATATCAAATTTCTAACTCCAGTGGTTTCCGAGTTGCACTTCATCCACGTTTAACCCCTTTGGGGGGAAGGGGCAACCTTTTAATGCCATAGGTAATCTCTAGGTTTTAAGGAACATTTTTTTGAATTTCATTTATGGCCTTTAGGCATATAAGGTTCAGGCCGTAGGAGAAGAAATGATTCGGGAAGGTGTCGGCCACGATCTACGTTGAAAATGCCATCCCGGAATTTGCCTGGTGTGACTGAGAAAAGCCCTCGAAAATCCTCAGTCAGTATGGACGTCTGCTAAAGTCGAATCCATGACCTCCCGAATGCTACGCCAACGCTTTACCACTGAGCTACGGTGGCTCGATACAAAGGAATATATGTACCATAACTTTATTCTAATCCGTCAAGGGGCGTGGAATTGTATAGCGTTCAAACAATCTTTCAGTTATATCTTCAGCCCGTTTATTTACTTTGTTGTACAATTATGCATCTAACCTTCCAAAATTATATTTTATTAACAAAAGTGTGGCTACATACATAACAACTAAGAACGAGAACATAGAGAAAGTACACAAGTTTAAATACTTCATCTACCGATGCTGTAAGAATAATGAAATCACGACAACTTGGGTGGGTATGCAATGTAGCTCGGATGGGGGGAAACGAAGATTATATTCCATCTTGGTTGGAAAGCCGGAGGGAAAGAGACCTGTGGGAAGACCGAGATGACGTTGGGAGGACAATATAAGAAGAGATCTTCGTGAAGTATTTGTAATGAAGATGAGGGAAGGTAGTCGACCAGCCTCTTACAAAGGTATTCACCTGGTGTGGCTGAGGACAAACTTAGACAAAAATGTCACGATGGTCGGTCTCTGAAGTCGCATTCTCGTACCTCCGCATTACCGCTCCGAAGTCCAGGACGCTACCGCCTGGACCATGAAGCAGGGGTGTAACTACTATGTCGCAAAAGCCCGCAATACGGGGAGCCCTTCACAATAGCCTCTCAATAGACCGTATCGAACTTCGGCCATGGGTACCCTCTTGCGGGGTGGGGACCTAATATGTAGTTACACCTCTGCCATGAAGCTTGGGTAAAAAGTCTTGCTAGCGTATCTCAAGGTAGAAAGTACAAAACTCTAAAGAGATACAAGAGGTGGGGTGAGAGAGTGGCAAGCATATAAGTTTTTATTAACAGATCTTTTATTTAACTTGCCCAAGTCATCTGCCCTCTTCTTCCCATATGTGGATTACAAGGACAATAAATATAGATTCTCAATAATCAATATATTGTTACTGTAATGTAATTTTTAATATATTGGTTCTAAAATTAATAAAAACAACCAGCAACAAAATTTCTTGGATGGCAACACTTCAAGCAAGAGGCGAAGAGTACTAACATATCTGTGCGTCTTTATCGTTTTGGCATGGTTCATCGGTTGTTTCAAAACTTGCCAGGTCTATTCATATTCTGGTCGGCTTATACCTTCAAGATACGGCACTGGATTTATTCTTTCAACTTCAGTCGCAAAACATGTTGGCGGAAACTACCTACAACCAACTGAAGGAAAAACTTACAGGCCTCTGCAGACCCAAAATTCCATTGTAGAAGGCCGAGATGGAAATTAATATGATTCAGCAAAAAGTTGAGGAGCCTATCGATTCATATTTCTTACAAAAATTGAGGGCAATAAGGCACAATATTCCAGAAGCTACTGAGGAACAAAAAATGCATTTTTGTCTTTGGGACTGAGAAGATCCTTCCTTAAAAGTATCTCATTAGAAAGCTACACATCGGTACGGGAGCTCCAAAATCGTTTACATGCATTGGAAAAATCCACCGATTTATTAAAGAAAAAGGATTTTATGGAAAGATCACAGGCGCTATTGGCATTAGCCGAGCACGACCAATATACACAAATTGCTACGAATCCTAGTACTTATCAGACGACTGGACAAAGAGCAACTTACCAAAATCCTATAACGCACAATCCTACTTATAGAAACCTATGTAACCCGACACCTTCATACCAGCAAAATGACAGTCAGCAATTTCCTAACCAACCTTCTACAAGTTAAACACCGTTTTTTAAAAATCCTCAACGTCAACAACAACCAAATTATCAAATGTTTCTCCAGATATTGAACCAATATTGTACCAGCACACAAACTTTGCCTCCATGGACAACAAGAACCAGTCATGGACTTCCGAAAAAGTCAGCCCGAACCCCTTGAACGAATACCTATATACTAAGTGAAACAGTCTCAAGCCAACCAAATTATGCCTTAAGCTCCCATCCAATCATTTTACAGTAATCAACCTGTACCCCCAGCCCAAGTTCCTGTAAAACACGTTATTCATACCTCAGCCTATCCGATTGAACAAATCAGACCTAATTCGAACCAAAATGATTTGGAAAATATAACAAACAAATTGGCTGAACTATTACTGATGGTGATCAAGAACAACGCTAGCCAGGAGCAGAAATATAGCAAGAAGGCAAATCAAAAATATTACAAGAAGAAAGGTAAAATAAAATAATGGCTGAGCAAAACACTACAATTTATTTTAAAAAATTAAAATTTTTGTAAACGTTTTCGCCGACTACCAAAACCCTCGGCTTCCTCAGACACACTAAATCATATACACAACACAACCTTCAGTGAGACAGTTCCGTGGTTCCTGATTGGCTCTTATCAGAAGTTCCCAGCTAATCCCGTATCGACTACAAAAAGTGAATTTTTAATTAACCCCCCTCCCCTGCTCCTACTACCTTTATCTTACAAAATCAAATTAAGCCCTTTTCCTCTTCCTTCTTGTACAAACTTCCTTAGTGTGAACAGTAAATGTAACTATTTATATACATTGTAGTATGCATTGTCTCTAAAAGAGAAACTTGATTTCGGACTTACTTTGCTTTGTCACCATAAATGTTCTAAAATGTGTTATCACAAACTAATTCTGTGGTGAAACTGATTAAAAACGTGTTATGGCTTTATTTTCCTTCAAGTACTCCTTGTTTCAACAGCAAGTGCCGGGAGGTCTTGTAATTTTCAAAATGAATTTGGTTTTGGCTATCGCCAAGATGGATTTTGGAATTATAAATCAGACTCAGCACCTTCGCAAATTCCTCTAGATGTGAAATTTGTCTAAAATCAAAATATTTTCTTTTTTAATCAAGCTCCCTTATCGTGAATACTAAGCAACCCTTAGAAATATTGCCTTTGATGGGTTCAAGAATAACCAGGTGCAAAAATCTTCAATTATGGATATTGGATTGACTGCATGAATACACAGCCTGAGGATAGTTTTCTGAATAGAATACTCACAGGCAAAAGAAAATTGTCCATTACCTGTTTACAGTGATGATTTGTACTATTGCTGAGGCTCTAACCTCAAAAACGTTGGTTACAAGGTTATGATGGTGGCAATTAATCTAACAAGACTATTGCCGAAATCTTCTAATGCACTTACCATGTAAATTATGGTAAGGGTCGCTTTAAGAATCAATAGCATCGCATGTTGGTCCTTACAGCTGAATTCTGTCTCACATTGATATTCTAATGTGGTTAGTATCACACGCTAATAAATCCGTGGAATCTAGGTACTTCGTTTGGGATGAATACCAAAAGTAAAACTTTCTAACCAGTTATCTGGATTGGACACTGTTTAACAGATGGATGAGCCAGTTTCTTCTTTTACCAATATTTTGTATCGTCAGAATAGGCGATAATACTTTAAATAGTTTGTTTCGCAGTTGACACAAATTGTATCATTTCGTTAGTACAGAGAATACAACGCATATTGATACTCGGTAGCCAAAGAACATTGCTCTTGTATTTCCCAGAAGCATGTACTAAAAAGCCCGGTAAAAGCTCCAACAAATAATTGTCTCTGGGATAAGCAATTGAATGTGCATTGTGGGTACTCGGGGAAGAGAGCTGGCCGCCTTAAATAAAACCCCGGGGAAGAACTTCTTTCAAAGCCATCAATGTTAACGATGAAGTTCTTGTCACAATGCATGGAGATTGCGGGCGGTCAGGGCTTAGTCCTAATTCATTAAATTTAGTAAATGAGTTTAATAAACACTTTCAATTATCAAATCTAATGGTGTCCCTTGTACGTCACGTTTTTACTGTGCTTGAGGCATCCTTGTCTTAGGCCTTGATGTGGAAAGGAAGGGGCTATGGGAAGAAAGTCGACCAGAATATGGATTTGAAGGTATCCCCTTGGAATTAGGCTAATAGGAGAGAAAAATATCCCTTAAAAACGTCATGACTACCGGACAGCCTTTCCGAAAAGGAAGTCAATACTCCACAAACGTAACTACGACCGCTCGGTTTTTAATCATGGTCACATGGAAAGGAAACTGCGTGTCAAAGAGGTACAAAATTATGAAACTGAAACAAAAGACTGCGTGAAAAATGGTAGTTGGACCTCTAAGTTGATCGGATCAAATTTGTGGCAAATAACTAAATATATCCGAAAGGAAAATCATCATATAATTATCTAGTAAGAGACCGCTACTCGTGTCCTAAGGACCCGCCACACTATGCTCATATTCTTGATTCAAATCAGTCGATTTCCGGTGAAGATATTTGAGTTCAATCTGTGTGTAAAGTACGTTAGCCTCGGTCTATTTCGATCAAGATGCTATATAAATCAAATGAAAAAAAAAAAGGTCAGCAGCCTCGCGGTTTGGTCGTATTGACATATTTCTCCCCCTGATGGAAATGAACCCTAGCTATCTTATTGGTCTTATCTTAAATTCCTACAATTGTTTCTCATGGATTTTTTTAAAATAGAAGATACCCTGACCATTATACGGTGGATTACAATATATTTTTCAGAATACGCTTTTGTCATCATAGCTGACGAAGGAACTCCTAACAAAACTCACAGAAAGAATACGAAAGATTGGTTCATTTTCGGAAAATCGCTTTTAGTCATCCAGCGGAAGACTATCTGGAACTCACCATGCGAAGGTAGATGCAAAGCAAGTTCCACCCTACCTGCCCGACGTTTATTGTACTAACAGGGTCTTTACACCTCGAATTGTCTCATCCTTTCAAATATTGTTAAAATCAATTTTGAGAGGAGACTTGCCCGTATGACATCACTATAGGATTAAGGACCTGATACATAAGTCGACACCCACGTCACCGCTTTTACGCAGCGTACGACTCCCTCATTGTGATACGAAAGTTGAAGCAATAGGCGAAACGAATCCAAACAATTCTCAATTAAGGACTGAGTATTACGTACGTCGTCGTTTGAAAGTTTTATGGCAATTGGAAGTGAGGTAAACCGTACTTTTTTCAACACTCTAAGAAGTCAGAATTAAGTTCAGGTTCAAAATTTAAATTTTATAAAGTAAATTATTTGTACTTTAGAAATAGTTTCTACTTCTCTGCTTGGAGCGTGCTAATATATTTCTTTTCGTTTGTCTTCCAGCATGCTCAAGATGATGCTCTCAGGGTGGTCCTAGAATGCGTTTTTCTTTTAAAATCGACAGAGAACCACTGGTTTCTGTCTTTCCAAGTAAAACTTTATCTTTTGAATCGTTGGTAATACGTTTCTTGGTGCGAAATTAATCTTTGAACTAGATCTGATGTGAAACCACATTAGTTCGTAGACTTTTAAGACGAACTCGGCGAGTTTCTTCAATTTGGCACTTGGCTTCGTCGATGCAGTGGATTCTCGAAGGAAATATGGCAGTCAACCAACGGGCATGACTAAGCGGTCCAGGAAGCTACTTTTTCAAATCATCGAGATTTCTTCTAGTCGGATCTTGTCTAAACGTAAGCCTAATATTTGCTTAATAAATTTGTATTCATTGGAGAGAGGCTTGCATTAATAGCCGGTCAGTGCCGGTCCGCAGTAAAACAGGTGCACATATTAAAGAGGCATTCGAGAAAATATTTGCATCTAGCAGCAAACGTAGACCCATACGTCTACAAACAGATAAAGGTACAGAGTTTCTAAATAAAACATTTCAAGCGTTCCTAAAAAAATATAATATTCGTATTTTCACAGCCGAAACCCCTGATATTAAGGTAAGCCTCGTAGAACTTCTAAATCGCAGTCTGAAGCAGAGAATATTTTACTTCTAAAAAAACATATCGTTATATTGATGTATTGGCGAAACTTGTTCAGGGGTTTAATTCTAGACCGACCGACCTAGCATTGCGAATACTTCTTCTAATAGCGCTATGTTGAGTTAGTAAATATTTCATATCCCCAAGTAACGACAAATATGATGTGAGGAACTTTGACTCTGACTCCTAATTTTTTTTAAACAAGTGACTACAACCCTTATATTTATATATTATATCGTACATTAATTGACAGTCGCAACGTACAAGGCATTTAATCACTGCATAGGAGAATCATCAGGCTAGTTTTGACATCATGCTAAGCAAATTTGTTGTTATTTGATATTTCAAATTGACTTACGACCTGAGCAATAGATGCTTAAACGCTAGAAATAAATTGAATAAGATTCATGTTCACCTACAAGTTAGTGGGAGAGGTAACAAATACTTGGTGATCAGAAATAGATTTTAATTATTGATGCACGACTATTATAATGTAAATAATCGATTCTGCAGTTGCATAAGGGCTCGAAATGGACCGGAACAGAACCGAACGCCGCGTTGCGGTTCGTGAATATAGAACTTTCCTGTTCCTTCTCGTCAATATTGTAAATTGTAATCATAGACAAAAAAGAACTGTAGCATATTGAGAAAGTTAAAGCGTTCCGTTTCGAGTAAATTTTCATTTCGACTCTTGAGTTGCACGATTGTCCTAGTGCAGTAGCGACGCCAAGGGGGAAGAGGGGTCCCGCTACTCAACAGTGGGACGATTTCGAAAAAAAAAACGGGACAAAATCTCTTAAGAAATAAGCTCGAAATCCAAAAGTCAAATAGACACTATACTACTTCGTTTGTAATTCTGAAGACATAATCATTAGTGCATGTCCGCTCAAATTCGCCCATTTCTTCAACTTTTTCGGAACGCGGTTATGTATATTTTCTGTCTGCAGTAGAAATTGGGCAAATAATTGGTTAAGTAAATATGGTAGGCAGAGCCGCTGTGAGGTATTTCAGCGCCAGAGGAATATGTAGAAAATGTCGCCCCTCGTTTTAGTTGGAATATTATTTACTTTAATTTCAATATATTGGATAGAAATTGAAGAAAGAAACGTAATAATGCGGATGCGCATGACAAATAACATTTTTATAATTTTTTCCAAAAAAAATATAATTCCATCGCCTGTGATATCCATGAAAAAAAACCGAACGTTTTTTTCAACCTGACATGTATTTAATTCGGCGCTTATTATATTTGTGTTCTAGTTCGCCTCCAGTGCAATTATATCTTTAATGTAGTTAAGAGCTCTGTCCTAATGTTTATGTAATATAATATGTAAGTACACTTAGTCAATCAAAATCTGATCGCACTCTTTAGCAGCTCTTAAAAAGTCCAGAAATTTATTTATATGGCAACATTGCAACAACATGAGTGACCACTGTGCGGGTTTTAATACAATGAGTGTATTGGTGCAGTTTTAGAGTACTAATCTTTGTGAAAAAAAATAATGTTTGTATATCTAGTCGTGATGTAATGAAAAATATGCGAATAAAAGTAATTAGAACTATTCTTTTGTTATTATTGGCCATAAAATAAATTATAATGCAGCGATGTTGCTACGTCCGTAATCATTAGCGATTAAGTTTTGCTTATTCGCACTTGGGACGTTAAATACTGTTTTTGAAACTTTTAACAAATTATACAAGGTTTTCATATGTATAGAATCTAACAAAATAGTAGTCAATAGAAGATTAGCTCATATATTATATATGCACGAAACACTGTAACTGAAACAAAAACTCAGTTTTATGTAACTTTTGATTTAAGTAAGAGTTAAGCTTGAAGCCTGTTTAGGTGATGTCTTCATGGCCGTGCGCGCTGCGTCGCGTTACTTTTTTTCTCCTTTTCGTCCATAAAGCTGGTGACGCGAGGTCGAATCCCGAATCTAGCTCTTCTTTTCTCACAAAGCTCCGTCATCTAGGATCGTATTAATTTCATTCCTGCCAAGAAATCTGACAACGATTACCATTCTTTTAATGAGAGTTAACCATTTCAAGGTTTAGTCCGAAAATTATATCAATATTCAATAATTCAAATAGTCATATCAAAATGTTTAGAAAGGAGCAGATTAATCGAGGACGTATTCGCTGACGTCAAACTTGAGGTCAGTGACTCTCTATCTGCTTTACTGTAATTTAATCACTTGCATGAATTCTTAAAATGCAGAAAACTAACCAAATGAAAAGGGTCTGCCAATTTTAAACACCAAATTAGAAACGGCTGGATAAATCGAGATCACTGAACCCACATTTGAAGTCAGTTTATCCGTACTTATTTTCGTTTAGGCGCTAGGCTCCATTACAGATGGAGGAATCAAAATTAAGAGGTCCAGTATTTTAAGGTAGCTAACAGACAGAACATACCAGGCTTACAGAAGAAATTAACGGAGCTTTCTTGTTCTCGCTCGATCTAAATCCACATTGTTCTCATCTAAGGAATATCACTAGTTTCGTGATTTTTGGTAAATTATACTATTTTAGAATTGCATTTCTTTAAGTAAATTTTTTATCAGGCCGCATTGAATGGGTGAAAGAAGGAATTTCTGAGTAGCAGAATAATGGTTCTAAAATACGAACTATGCTAGCTGCATTCCTCCTACTTTCTAAGCTAAGTGGGAGCTTTTAAAATGAAGTTGGCATGTATTATTTCCCTCAAATGCATCTAATCAAATTAATAAAATATTTTACGATTACGAACGAAAATCATATTGGAATAGGTCACGGTTTCTCAACGTGGAGGTCGCGATTTCCAGAGGGGTCGTGGGTTGTGTGTAAGTGGATCGCAAGAGGAGGTAAAAAAATAAATTTAATTAGGGTTTCTTTATTTATTTATTTTTAGGTTTGTAGGTTAAAACAAATAAATTTCGAAGACGGTATTTTATTTTGCTTATTGTTTTTAGGAAGAAGGGCCTATCCCACAATTTTGTGGTTTGGAGAGAAATGCAGTTAAAGTATTTGTGATGTAGAAAAAAAATCTAAGGAACGTATGTATTTTATTTTTTAGGAGTAGATACAGAACACTATTGCAAATATACCTGCAAATGGACAATAAAAAACTGACAACAGGAATTGAGCTAATACATCATACCTTCACAATGTTACGTTTAACCCACCATCGGTCGGTTGTGAGGGAATCCCTCACTTTCGATTTTATTTCGTTTCTGTATTTTTAAAACTTTGTCCATTGACTTGTGCTGGAGAATGGGATACTGTGCGTGGTCAGTAAAGTTGTCAGCGATCTGTCACGTACGCAGTGTGAATCCGAGCCGTGATAGTGAAAGGCTTATTCTGTTTGTGAGAGCGTCGCTCACAACCGACCTATCGCGTTTGTGCTTTTTCTATCTTCTGTTCGATCTGCAATGACAGGACACCAAGATCACAGTACATGACTTACTGCTACAAATACAAACCTTACTTATCCTAAACTGATCTAACTTAACCAAATCAAACCTAAAACAGTGTAAAGTACTAAGACGGCATTGAGGGATTGGCCCTTCTTCCACCAAGAAGCTAAACAGTTCATTCGCCATCACTTGTTATGATGCCTATTGCAAGGTGTTGGGTATATCCCACAATGCATTTAGTTCAAAGAGTAAACACTAGATGACCCTAGCTTACACTTCAGCCACAAAACTCATTTTTCATGGCCCTTCTTCCACCAAGCCCTTTAATTTGTTGAATAGTTTTGAAGAATGTTATGAGGATGTTTATTATCAAATACAGCAGATCAACGGTCATGTTTTGAAATGTCTTGTTTTTATGGTTCGCAGGATGAAAATGGTTGAGAAACGCTGGTGTAGGTGGATAGCGAACCAATGATTCTCAGTGTAGGAAGTGCGCCTAGCTAATCAAGCTAATAACCACGCCAGCAATCTGTTGTTATCCAACGACCTAACACATCAGCTTATTATTATTGCTTGTTTGCTTACACACTCATTTCGCTTATTTGTGTTTCCCCCCCTTTTCTGAATATGATTATATACCATCCTATTACGATTAATTAAACATTACATATTAGAATAGTGCTGTTACCGCCCATACAATTCATTTTATCTTTTATTACATATTAGAAATTAACAGAAGAAATTGACATCTATTTACAAAGTAGTTCTGTAAAAATTTCATGTAACTGCCAAAGGAGGTTGAAAATGAGCAATAAAAATGTCGTGTGTGTGTGTGTGGTGTATATATATATATATATATATATATATATATATATACACACACATATATATATATATATAAATAATAATAAATCACAGCCATATTCAATCCACTAGTGGATGAGGCCTCTCCCCGAAGGGAGGAGTTGGTCTACTGCTCCCACGCTGACCAGACGGGTTGGGAGAGAAGAGCCGAAGCTCTCACTGTGAACGCCACTGTCTTTTATTCACAGCAGCTCCCCAATTGTCCTCACGATGCTGGGTCAAATATATATATATATATATATATATATATATATATATATAATAAATCACAGCCATATTCAATCCACTAGTGGATGAGGCCTCTCCCCGAAGGGAGGAGTTGGTCTACTGCT
>JAGDQP010003233.1:43788-96154 GCA_022664845.1 Lepisma saccharinum
ATCTCATCCGTCCTGGCCGATACATTCCCCCTTCCTCTATCTCATCCGTCCTTGCCCGAGCCAAAGATGCCGGAAAAACACAAAATATAAATAAGAAATTCTCAGGACAATGGTAGTTTGTGTGACTGTCCAGTATTAGAGGAAGGCTATTCTGATTATTTACCAATAGTATTTTCGTTTATTTCTTACTTCTCGAGATATTTGAGATAAAAGATATGAAAATGTTCCTGAAATAGTCCTGCATCAATGCAAGTCATATAACGCATTATTGTCGGTGCTAATTTCACATCACCATCGCGTTTCATTTGATTATAAGAAGAAAATATGGGCTAATATTGTTTTGTTTTTTTCAATTAAACTGGACGCTGAAGTATATTTCTGTAAGAGAATATTATAAACAAGAATAAGACGATTACAATGAAATAATGTTTATAACATTTGCACTAATGGTAATGAACTGTAGAATTGATTATAACATTCACAGATAACCAGGATAATAATGCCATTTTTCAGTTTCTACAACGTGTTGATCTATAACCTCACGAGCTGTTTCTTGCAATACATTCGAAAACTGTCTCTCGTTTTCAGATATATACTTCAACAAGTAGCGTATGTCGTAAAGTTTTCCCAATTTGATGGGAAGATACTTTCCTCCATAGCATAATTCCCTTCTGTCAGTGATCAGCCGCCGCAGTCGTTCTTGGTACGAAGTGAATGAACCTGTTATCAACCTGATAGTTTATCACATCTCGTAGATCTTATCTCCATGTTCTATACAATGCCTGGTCTATGCCATATACCCCGTTTGCAATCGAGAGCCTTCACCACATAAAGATTGTGTGGCTTGACACTGTTTCACCGAATTCACGTAGTACTCTGGAGTCTAGACTGTACTTTTAATTTTTGAATTGTTGCTTCTAAATGTCTGCAAAACCTCTCTATCTATTGGCATTATGCAATGTTCAAGGTTAAGATACAGAACCGAAATATGTATGGAATACAGCTTTTCCATATAGCTGTTCCAGATATGTAAACCAGTAACTGTTTTTGGTTTGACTATCGCAATTATCCCATATATTTCTGGCTATAACATGAAGTTAGCAAGATGACTTTATTCGGACCTTTGATAGCAAAATTTTCGATAAACGTACACATTGTATCTTTATGGTATCTATTGTTTCAAATATCTCACTTAAAGAGATCGTATGCCGCAAATATTCACGTAGTAAAATTAGATTAGGGTAAGATGTACGACTTATTCAATTGGACCCTTCAATTTACAAAATTCACTGTTTGTTGTGTATTTCATTGTTCCCCGTGCCCCAGCAGCACATATACGTTGAACATACGTGTATTAAACGTTAGTACCGAAACGTAATTTTAACGTTGTAAATGTACCGAAATATCTACCTGTTCAACGGTTTATTCGACGTTGAATAATGATTGAGAAGAAACAAGTTGAAATCAAGAAGCGGACGATGAAGAAACGGGTTCAGTTGGACAAAACAGAGCATGGTTGCGGTCTATTGGTATCACATAATTAGTTCTGTTCTGCAGTCCTCGGACGCCTTGACCACTTATCCACGGATTCACCTTAAGAGTTGACTATTTTTTTTATTGTATCTATTAACAGGTAGTTTAGAATGCAGTTGTTACTTGTCGTTTCACCATCATGTAAGAATAAGAATAAAGAATACTTTCCCCTCTTTCTTTGTTATGTGCATTTTTCCTTATTTAACACTTTGACCATCCTGCAGCAGTGGTCGATTTGTAGCGGGAGATAGTTGAGATTATCCCCCTCTCGGCAAACATCTTCTCTGGTACTTTTTAGTACAGATATATACCTCTAACCTGGGATATGGACGATCCCAAAATACGGTATAATACATATATCATTATTTCTTCCCCCTCTCTGGAAATTGCACAAATCGAACACTCTCCTGCACTATTGAATTTGTATTTCTCAATAAATATAATATGTCGCCTTAGAAAAATGCTCATAAAGCGAAATCTATGTCATAGTTGAAAACACTTCACATTAACGTCCTATAACGAACTTAAATGTTCGTTAAAATATAGTTAAAAATTAAATCAGTTTTCAACGTGCAAATGAGACTATGAAAGATGTAGTTAATTTCGCTGTATTTGCTTTTAATTATAACGTTTAAGCTATTAAATTAGAAATACACGTGTGAAACGAAATGTATAACATAGTATAAAAGAAATTTGAAAATACGTCACATTAGCACCCTATCAACGAAATTCTATCTTCGTTGAAACATAGTTTAAAATTCGATCTTTTTTCAACGTTCACATCATAACATAAAAATTGGTTTGTGTCATTCAATTAGTTTTAACTTATATATTTTTTGACATAACATTAGTAAGAAACGCATTAAACAAAATCTATTATACCATAGTTGAAAATAACATATTGAATACACGTTGTATTAACGTCTTATCAACGCAATGACGTCTTTGTTGAAATATGGTTTAGAAATAAACATAATTTTTTTAAAAAACGATAACGGTTAGTCAACGAAATGAACCTAAAATGAACGTTGAAAACACGTATGCGTGCTACTGGGATAGTTAGGGTACAATGAGACACGACTTAGATAACTGAAGAGTACAGAGAAAACAAGGAGACATGTCCATGTTTGATGAGTTTGCACTCGTACCATGTACTACATAATGACAACGAAGTGCTAGGAAACAATCCAAAAGTGTAAATAATCCATAAGTTAGAGCTGTTTTTAGAATAGACAAGAGCAAATGGGAGAGAGAGAGAGAGTTTACAAGGTGTTTTACCAGAAATCACCTTTCGTTGGCATCCACCCTTCTTTCCATGTTCTCTTCAACTTTTTTTGACAATATGTGGATAGATAGAACGCATAAGTGAATATCATGTTTACACAAATAACATTACAAGTTGAAATGCTGTTTACGTCTTTGTTTAGTACGCATGAATATATTAAAAAGTTATAAAGATTATTTTGTGTGTGTGTGTGACTCGTTCCAACCCTGAAATTAGAACACTGATAACAAAAAATACGAGAAACTTGAGGTTCATGTATCTTTCATTTAATTTGAACTTACAGTTATGAAAATAGTTCACAGACGTTACTAATGATTCACAATAGTAACATAAAAATAAACTTATAAAACGTTTGAGAGATAGTTGTATTGTCTACTTATATGTGTACGTTCAAAAGTAGTGTAGAAGCTAAATCAGTCTATAATGAAAGGTGTAAACAATCGACTATATAGTTCCTGTAATTTTCCACTATGTCTGTGTTCTATAAACTATTTTCTGTGAGAAAAGTTCCCTTGATGATATTTATGAACAAGGAATCATACAAAAACGACAAATTATGTTCACAAAATGTTTTATTATTATCACAAATAAATAAGGCATATAATTTTGGACGGTTGTTTCTTGAAATTGACAGAAGTTCACACTTCGACAGTACTCCACCAGTTTGAAAATAGTAACTTTGATTCAGAGGTACAATTCGCTCATATCTTAAACACAAAAGCTTCAATCGCTTAGTAAAAGCTAAAGGCACAAATGCATGCCAGAGAATTTTTAGAGATAAATTTCAATTTCACTAGTTCTGTTGCTACTGGCAAATACCCACGTGTGGTGCCTAATACTTTCGGAACGCATTTTAACTTATATTAAGAAAATACTTTTTTATGAGTATTGATAAAATGCTTAGAATACAAAGACAAAATGTTTTGAAAATGGCAGTTCCTTATGAAGCCTTTTAAGTATTTTAATATCATTTTGTATACCATATAACCTCTTATAATATAGTTTGTATGTCTTTAAAACTGATAAATGTCTTTAAACAGTAATAAAGTATAAAAGAAACGTCCCCTTTATACCTGCTTTAGTATTCGGTAAACACATTGCTAATAGCTGCATCATGAGTAATAATACTGGACATGGATCAGCTACCATCAACAAAACAAAACAAAGCACATCAACAAAACAATACCATCAAATCAGGACATAACAAGTATTAAGAAACAAAAATTCAGAGCTCAACTGTTCATATTTCACAAATGACACTAATACATACACATCGCAGTACCTATAGATACTAATAGATACACCTATTTACACCTTTAACCATACAATGTTCCAAAATTCTTGGTAACTTATTTGAAGTGTTTGAAATGCTAAAAGGTAATACAAAATAAGAATAAGATACGACATCTGAAAGTGTCGTTTCGGTAGACTGCCACACGAAGTACTCAAGTACTTTGTATAGTATAGTAGATGTTATCCCTTCGCAATCTACAGTTTTGCACAAGGATATGCTAATGATATTTTCTATCTTGACCATCTACAATATTCTGCATTCTACTAGATTACTTTGCAATGATCTGGTTTAACGTGAACTCCATATTACGCTACCAGTTAACATGATAATTGTCTTTGTATTGTATAGACAAATAAGTTGATTAAATGTTGTTGTTGTTTTCTTTTGTATTTTACATTATTGATATTTCAGAACACTATTAAACATACTGATGTAAAGGCACGTAGAACGTCTGTTAAAACAAAAGTTGTACTTTTCAAGTTATTCTTAATTTTCAGTTGATCTGTGTATGTTAACGCAATGCTTAAATTTAACACTGCATTTCGTGTTATAAATCATCTCGATGACGTAAACCCATAGACTTATTTGTAGATGGAGTACTCTAACAAAAAGATAACTCTAGCTTTATTTTATGGTAGCCATATTTGTTTGACCGTCTGCAGAATACGTACCTCATAGTATAGGTTATTCGAATGTCATCACTGACATATATTAAAGACTTCTGGCAACAAAGACAAACAAATCTAACAACTTTCACTAAAATAGAAACAAAATATCTGCAAATCTGGAAATTCGCCATTTTGTGCAAATCATCTACGTAATCAAGCAAGTAAGCGCAACCTTATATACAAGCAAAGTTTCGCCATTCCTTATTTTTCCTGAAAACGAAAAGTATTGTCATTTTAAGCTCATTATTGTTCTACCCTTCTACAAATAAAGAAGCTTTTAACGGGAATTTAATATCATTAAAGTATAACCTGTTATAGCGTTTATCCAGCCACGCAATTACCATATAAGCTTCCATAATTATCCTCAATTACACATTTCTATTACACATACACAGACTCACAAACATCAGCAAAATGAGGAATATTTTAGATCAAATAGCATCCTGTAATCAGTTTGTTCCTGTAATAATACTTTTTTCTGTGATGTTCGTCGGCGGACGAGCTTTTAGGCGTAACAGTATCCTTGGTTCTGAACGCACCACTCTGGTTGCAAAGAATCTGCTCGCACTCCTCTTTTAACCATCCTCTCTCTCTGCTTAAGCAACCTGGCTTCAGCGTCCCTCCAGCTAGAAGACGGATTCAACCACAGTCTCTCTGCAAGAGCAGCACCTCGGGGCCAAAGACGGCTGTCCAAAGATTGTTCATCTACTTCCTCCGTCCACAATGCAGCCTCACCACCAAGAGTATATTTTTTTGCTTGTTCTTCGTCCACACCTTGCTTGGCTAACATTTCAATTGGACTGTTCTTGTATACTTTCTGCCAACTTATGTACGGAGAACACCAGTTGTTTCCTTCACCAACCCAAGCTCCAAACCCACAATCAAAATACAATGCATCGTTGTTGGAGAATATAACACGGTAATTATTCTTTACAAGGTTACCGATTTGTGTATGAGTACCAGTTGACCAAATTTGAATTATATATGTATTGTTGTCCACATATTTTGTTAATCTGTTAGGTTTGGTGAGGTCGCTGGTCCAAATAATGACTGGCAATTCTTTACCTTGATTTGCTGTTACTAACTTTTCAAGAGCTTTGCGTTGGAATATGTCCCACAGAGCTATTAATTCTTGTTGTGTGCCTGTTTGTCCCTGCTCCTGAAACCATTGGATAATTTCTTGACTGGTATTCCAGCAGTTCAAATTAACTTCATCTCCACCCATATGAAATATGTCACTATCAAATAGATTAAGCATATCACGGTAAATTCCTTCTAATATTTCGTATACGTTGTCGTTGATTGGGTTAAGTTGTCCGCACGGAGGTTCCCCACAATAACTAGCCCAAGGTACTGCTTTGACACAAAGAGCTGTTTTCCCCATCCCCTCGTGTTCAGTCCATTGCCACCCTTCACCCACATGTGCAGGAGCATCGAACTCAGGTATTACACGAACGCCTCGAACTCTTGCGTACTCTACGATACCGCGAATGTCATCCGTAGTGTATATCTTTTGCGGAGTATAAGCACCATATTGTGTTAGTTTAGGAAAACTTTCAGAATACATGGGGAAGCTATGAGAATCTGTAATGTGCCAGTGAAATGAATTCATTTTGTTGTGAGACATGGCGTCGATAGTAGTTTTGATCGCTTCTACACTGAAGTAGTTTCTGGCTGTGTCCAATAACATTCCTCGGTACGGAAACACTGGTGCATCAGTAATGTCTACTGATTGAAGCATTTGATACTGAGAAGAGTAGTCATTAAAAGTAATCAGCTGACTCAATGTTTCCACTCCATGTCGTGCTCCGAAATAAGTTCTCGCGTTTATGGTGGCAGTGACTGTGTCTTCAGTGTCCGATACACTCAGTTCATACGATTCGTCGGTATCTGACGTGAGACTAGTAACATCTCTCTGCTCAATGGTAATGCTCACTGACAAAGCTTTGGCATTTCCTGGGTTTGACACTGAAACGTTTCCTCTCATCTTGGCAATGTAATCACCGAAAATGCTTTCCAGTTCTTTGACAAGTCCTCCTACTATGTCGTCAGTGCCTCCGTCAAGCTGAAAGTTGATGGTATCTGTGTTTATAGGAACTAGTGTTTTACCAAGATTCTTCTGACCTGTTGGCAAAGGCCAAAGCACTGCATCTTCATTACAGATCATCTTACATCCTTCAGCATGCTGAACAACATCTCCTTCCTGTAGAAGAACTTTCTCGCAACGAGATTCCTGGCACTTCCATGTCCAAACTGGAGGCAAACTGGAAAAAGAAAGTGTGAATTCGTTTTAGAGAAATATTGTATTTGGAATAAAACTTTAATATGGAACAAAACCAGTTATGAAACAAACTTACATAAAAAACAATATATTTTTAATCTAGTG
This sequence comes from Lepisma saccharinum, assembly GCA_022664845.1. NCBI lineage: Eukaryota > Metazoa > Arthropoda > Insecta > Zygentoma > Lepismatidae > Lepisma > Lepisma saccharinum. The sequence goes on from JAGDQP010003233.1 coordinate 50,955, forward strand.
AGAGAATGATTCCTATAATATGTATCAACTACCAAAAGGCAATTGTTCAGCCTGTAACGGTAGGTGATTGGCTTTGTTCGGGCACCATGTGACTTGAACCATATCCGATGTGTTTCAGCAAGTAACAAAGGAAGTTCTGAAGGACATGGTGCGTGGCGCAGAGCTGCTGAACTTCAATGAGTGCGTAATTATGGGATCATACCTCAGTAAGTTATTCAGCAGAGCAATACTCACTAAGTTAAACAGGCTCCGATCAACTGTGGTGTTAGTTCTATGTAAGTGGAAAGTGAAGGGACACTGTAAAACTGTCAGACGTACCGGGCCAACAATCATTCTTACCAACAAAGATCGAAGAATCCTGAAGCATGAAATTGTCGACAACCGCTAGTGGACACAGTCGATTGTCAAAACTAAATATTAGTTTCAAGCATCAACACGGATATTCGTTTTATTTCGAATATTCGAACAGAGGCTTCGGATATTCAGGCAAAGCAGTTACGCATAAGTCCCATATAAAGAAGATCTATAAAGCTTAAATGCTGTTTGAACCATCGTAACTCAACATTGGAGCAGTGAAAATCGGTTCTGTGGAGTGGCGGTCCGAAGTTCACACTATTTCGGTCCAAAGGATGTGTATGGATGTGGCGGATGTCCGGGAAACGCCTTCTACCGGAGTGCGTAGTGTCCACCAGGAAATTTGCTGGCGTTGGCGTCACTGTGGGATTTTTCACGTACTGTGTACAAACACTTCAAGCTAGCATGGATGAAAAGTCATACTGTAAAATTCTAGACAATGTAGTGCTCCCAACATTATGGTGTTCTTATGGAGTGGGCTCTGTTACTTCCAAGAGAACAATGTCAGGTGCCATATTGATGCTGCTACTATTCAATGGTATAAAAAGTAAAGCTCGACGCTTGAATTAGTCTAAACAGAGGCAATAGTGCAGCTTTGGGACGAGTTGGGCTGGCGGTGAGGTCTCGGAAAATGCGGCCAACTTCCATTGCCCAACATTCTAAAATTTGCCGGAGGATTGGCGGAACATTTCAGAGGACGTCCACCAGAGCTTAGTTGAGAGCATGTTGCAGAAGGTGGGTGCTGTTATAGCAGCTAGTGATGGAACCACCAGATTTTGACAAAGTAAGGGAAAGAACACAAGCTAAATATTTTAGGTAGATAGCCCAATAAAATTTGCTTGATAACATAGAACAGCACGTGGCAAAAGTCTGAAAGTACCAGGGTAAGTCGAGAATGGTTGGAGGAAGTGAGACCAAATGTTGAATATCGGTAAAGTGGGTGAAGCTCTATCTGATGGAGAAATGAGCACAATGGCGACCATCTTGGATGTTGGTCGAGAAATTCAAAACCTTATTCAAAATACTGAAATTTGAGGAGATGGGATATTTGACTATGTTAATCCATGTCACCTTGATTGGTTAACGTTTACTGGAGATCCTTAGGGGAAAAGTGTTCCGTTCACGGCTGAATATGAAGGCGACTTTCCTGCTTTTATCCAGCGAGATGATGCATCGCCCCTCTCATACTACACTGCAGAGATATGAGAGTGGTTATATTTTCAGTTTCCTGGACGTTGAATCGTAGAAAAACTGTTATGGGCTTATACTATAGTATCTCGCCATGTTGCAGCATTTTTTTATTTCACGCGATGGCAACTACTGCAAGCGCTAGAATACATCGTAGCATAAATGCTTCAGTGTCAGGTGGGCCTTACGCAGGGCTCAAGAAGACTGAAAAAATACTTGTTTTTTGTGTCAGCCAAAATGGTCGCTATATTGAGCACATGAGCACATGTTGCACGACGCCAAATTCCAATTTCAGGATCCCTATCTCCTAAAGAATATAAACGTAGGTGAAAAAAATGACTTCGGATGTGCATTTCTAGGAACGAGCTATAGTCTAAAACAATGTCGTTAAATCACACTCGCATTTAACATTGTCGACCTAAATTCAAGATAAGCAGCTTCCAAGATGGTCGCCATGGTGCCCGGTACCGGTATCCATTATTTGGTCTCTCTCCACCCGTTTTCGTCATTCCATTGTGTTCCCAGACTTCTGTCTCATTCTGCATAATATTACGTCACGTACGAGTTAATACAACGCATGGAGGCTTCAATAATGTTCACAATATTTTCATTGCTAATGTAATGCCAATACATACTAAAAAGGACATTAAGTATAGTTAAATATAACAGCGGATTGCCTCTTGTAAGAAATGTTTGATAGAATATATTTGACATCATCGAATCTCAGTGTGAATAAGATGACAAATAACAAATGTGGTTTCCAACTTCTTTTGAGTTTTTGAAATTGTTACCTTCCTACTCATTAACCGTAGCAGTACCAACCTTTGTTCAGTCACATGGAGTACCAAGGGGGCCGAAATTTGCCCACCAAATCCTTGAACAAAATTACCATTTGATTATTAAAGCTATTGATATGTTTATTAAAATTAATATTATTGAAACTGTTTCACACAAGAACACTAGAACATAAAATTAAGGTTAAATCACTTTATCTTTTCATTTACTTTCGATTAACAGTTTTTAAACAGAAAGAAGTTTTGCCACTGTCTTTCATTTTTTTATCATACATGCTTCAAATAAATTCACAGATCAATGAGACTTATGCTATTTTGTAAAGAGCTTCACAACAGATTTCACACTATTTTTTCATTATACTTAATCTTTATATTTATTTTCTATTTCTGGCGGCAATTGTTGCACCCTTTGGTACTTCATGATACAAACATTCTATAGAACTGACTGCTATGAGTTTATAAAAAGAAAGAAAGTGTTCCATTGTTGTGTTTGATAACTGATTACTGACACATGATCTATTGTTGAGCACAGAGGAATGAAATTTGTTCGCGACTCTGTGTATTTAGCATTGTTATCATCTAGTTGCTAACATTTTATGGGTTTTAAAAGTTATATTCAGTAGCTTTTCTGTTAAAAGAAGGAAAGATTAATTTTGTCTTGTCTGTGGAAGAAGAATATACTTATTCCATACAGAGAGCAATAATATGTTACCAAATACATAACAACAAAGCCCATTTTCCCGCTCTGTGCTCAACGTGTCAGTAATCAAGTTATCAAACACAACAATGGAACACCTCCTTTCTTTTTGTAAACTCATAGTAATTCTATGGAATTTATGTATCATGAAGTACCAAGGGGTACAAAAGAGGAGCACTCTTTTCTAGAGCGGAATTCTCGATCGAAGGAGTGGTTTCCAACACAACACTCTCGCCTTGGATGGAAAATGTGCTTTTTTCTTTTTTAGAGGAATTCCGTTCTTTTGGATTTAATTTAGTTTTTCAAACTTAGAAGAGCGATTTCTCATTCTTCAAATCTGAAAGGGCCACTTTTTAGAGTGGTTTATTCTTCGATTTCTCATCTTTTTTAGAGAGAATTATTTTTCGATTTCTCATCTTTTTAGAGTGGTTTATTTCTAATCTTTTAAGAGTGATTTACAATACATCATGGGCCATGGTTGGCTGGCTACTCGTCCACTTTGTTCTCTCCACCATTTGTAACTGCGACTGTTATCGAAAGACAAAGCCATGCTATGAAATTTATGGCGTTGTGTTTAGTTAAAAAGGACAACAAAAAACTTTATAAAACTTTTTCTTTTAGAAAAATATACCTGAAGACATCAGAATTATGTACAAGAAATCGCTGAACGTTGTTCTCAAATACCTAACGAGACAAAATAAATCATTTCGAAGGCTTGTTGGACGGCCAGCTGAGGGGTTAAGGTGTTGGATAGCTGGCCGAAAGGTACCGGGTTCAAATCTCTCCCAGTTTTAGTTTTCTTTTTCATTCACAAGTACAGTATTTTTCTTTCTTGCTATACTTATGAATAACTGCTCCCTTTTGCATCTTTTTTACATTTTCAACATTTTATTGCGCCGTTTTCGTATTCGAAAGATGAAAACTTTATTTGAATAAATGGAAATTTTTTTTTTTTTTAATATTACCACATTCCCATTGAAATGGACTACCATAGATCCCATCTTTTTAGAAAGGAAATTTCTCATCTTTTCTCCGATGAAAATTCACTCTAAAAGTGGTCCCTCTCCGTTCCAATCGAGCGGAATTTCGCTCTTTTGACTCAGTGTGTATCACATACCAATTTTATAACTTTGGAAATAAAAGAAAGCAATTTACGTTCAGAATAATTATTTAAAGGATACAGTATTACGATAATATCTGAAGTACGCATAGTAAGGCTAGAGTAACACGCATTATTTTGTCTTCATTTCTATAATAGCTATCATGTAAGAATTAAGAGAATTTATTCAAAATGGTATTTCAGAATTTTCCTTAGCTTCACCAGGCAGATGTGGTACCTAGACTAAGGTCCTGGCCACCACCTTCCCCATCCCAGTCCCCGGAAAGGTGCTTGCCAATTAACGTCATATCTTAGACGTGTAGAGAGCTTCTTCCGTAGCTGCTTGTACAGTTCATATCAGTTTGAATCATTTTTTTTTTAAAGTGTCATATACTTCTCTGGAGTGATGAAAGCCACCACTGAAATATTTATTTAAATTTCTGTTATTTTTCATGGTTTTCAACATAGAAGAATTGACTGTTGTGATTATTATTACATTCAAATTTATCTTCATATATTTTCAGGCAGATTAAAGTCCAACGCCTGGACATAATTTCTAAATTATTATTAACATTTAGTTCAGGTAAAAAAAATGGTAAAATGAATTTTATGGGCGGTAACAGCACTATGGCTTACGCCCGTCCCGATACGGGGAAGCCCCTTATCATTGTCACGTCTAAAAATAGCTGTTAATTAAAATAATAAAAGAATATAAAAGATGAAGATGTAAAAGGTCTTCGCAATCACCCCACTGGTGTAAATGGCCAGAATAAAAACCAAGCCTCTAAATGGGACTTTACAAATAAAACAAAACTACACTATAAAACTTAATGGAAGCCTGTAAATGGGACTTCACAAGATAAAACAAAACTACACTATAAAACTTAACAGCAAAGGAGCGTAATCTTATAAAATAAACGGAAATCATAAAAATCTTCAAAAACAAGTAAAAGATTACCGTTTAAGTTTAGGTTTATACCTAGGTTTCCCTCCCCTTCCAACGAGATTAAAATCTATATCCATCAGGGGGTCCTCAACCATGTCGGAGGACAAAGATGAACTTGGTTGATGGATAGTATCTACAGACTCGTCCTGAGCTAATTGTGCAGCCAAAACGTTCGTCAAAGTCTTAATGCTCGTAGCGAGAGGTGAAGTTCGAGCTAATTTGGAGACCTTATAGGGACTAAAAGTAGGCTTAACCCGTGGAGCTCTAGAGCTCTTCACAGGTGTTTTTTGTCCCTGACTCTCCGGCGGCATATTGCTAGGAGTCTCCGATTCTTTGGGCGGCTTCGGAGTGTCGTCATGCACAACAGACTCTGTTTGTGTTGATACGTTAACTGTCTGGGTACCAACCGAGACAGTTTTAACTGCTATTTTGGCTACAACATGTGAAAACGCACCAGAGGGAAGGGTGCGCTGAGACTCTTTTACGCGACGTTTTGCATCTCCAGCAGATATTTTCTCGATCACCATCAGCTCTCTAATACGTTTTTCTTCTTTAAATACCGGACAGTCACGCGACCAGGCCGTGTGATCACCCTTGCAGTTAACACACTGAGGTTTCAGTGATGTGCAAGGATCCGCACCATGGCTGCTGGTACCGCATATTGCACATACAGCAGAGGTCGCCTTACACGACGTGCTGGTGTGTCCATAGTGCTGGCATTTAAAACAGCGGAGCGGACTCGGTATATAAGGACGGACAGGTAAGCAATAGAATGCTGCCTTCACGTCCTTGGGGAGCTGTGGCATGGCAAACGTCAAAATTAGCAAGCTCGTGGGTTGCAGTTCGCCACTCTTTCGAGTTTTAATGCGTCTAACGTTCACTACACCTTGGCTGGCAAGTTCAGTCTTAATCTCTTCTTCAGGGACATCTTGCAAGTCCCAACAAGATATTACGCCCTGACAAAAGTTCAGTTGACGGTGTGGTTCAACTTGAACTTCGAATGGTCCTAGGGTTTTCAGTTTTAAGAGATTAGTTGACTGTTTATTATTAGATGTCTCTACTAGCAAGGTGCCGTTGCGAAGCTTTTTAACATGCTTAAGTTCACCTGCAACGTGATTCAGTTGTTTTTGTATAACGAAAGGGGATAACCCCTTCAAACCACCTGGATTGTCTGTTTCACTCTTTACTTTAATCACAAGATATCGTGTAATAGACGGTACGATACTTGTCTGTTCCTCTACTTCAATTTTCTCTTCTTTGTCACTGCTTGATGCATTAGCTGTATGCGCCTTCTTACTAACATCAGTGACGTTCTCTTCGCTCTGTCTCTTCTGTCTCTTTCGTTCTATCTGCGAAGGAGACTTATTAGGATGTGGTGGAGCCATGATGAATTTTAGCCGTAAATGCCCACACTTCTCCGTCTTCGTTCTGAGGAGCCAACGAGGCTGCCGGGTACTACCCTCATCACCCTTGTCAGCAAGCTGGAAATCGAGGCGAAGTCCAAGGACTTGGCGTCGAAATCACTTGTACTCCCGACTGATGGATACTTGGGACACCCACTCCCCCGAGTGTTGGCGAGACCAAAGGTCCGAAGAGCTCCCCAATGGCGCACTTCCCAGTCCTAACGAGCTAGACCATCCAAGAATCTGCTGTCAAGAACTAGGCGCTATCCAATGGTTCCGCCCCCTTTCCCCTGGGCCCAGGGGCCATCGTCAATGCAAATACATCCTGTCACATCCTTGGTCTTTGCGCGGAGGCGCAACTCACAGCACAAGAGGAGATGAAATAATGAGTCATCAATGGATGAAAAATGGGGTGAATGTAAATGAAATCCTCTCGGCTGGTCCTCCTTTCAAGCAGCGTAGATGTTTAGCTGCGAGGGCTGATTGCAGCCAGCAAAAGCCAGCTGGACGATGGGGTCGCCAATTCCCTACGCCGTATACGAGCAGCGAGGGTCTGCTGCTCGGGCTATGTGATGATGCATGCATCACGTTGCGGCCCGTAGGCCTGCGATGAGGTCGCCAATCCCCTACGCTAGTGGGAAGTAAAAATTCTCAATAGAGAAGCACTTTGGCCCTGCTATTGGACTTCCCATAGGCAGCAACGATGTTAGCAGCTGCCAGGGCTGATTGCAGCCAGGAAAACTGACTGGGCGATGGGAGCGCCACTTCCCGACGCCGGACATTTAGTTCAGGATAATGCTATTCATTGTTGAGGAACACAATGCACAGTTTTTATTTTCTCCTTATTCTGTAAGAATGTACGTACACTTTTTGCACACTTTAAGGCTCAATCCCAGTGGGATTTCCCGCCTTTTTCGTTTTACGTCAATTATTCAAAATTCTGTGTAGATAAACAAAATTTAACTTTCCCGAACCAAAGCTCGTTTAGTACGTACTTGAATAATGAGTTCAATTAGCTTGAAGGAAATGCTAGTAATAACTGCAGGATTGTGTGCAGACACTTTGAGGACATTATTCTGTCCCAAAAATGTCTGCACACAATCCTGAGGCTACTAGTAGCATTTCTTTAAAACTAATTGTATCCATGATTGAAGTACGAAACGAACTTTGGTCTGTGAAAGTTAAATTTTGTTTACCTACACGGAATTTTGAATAATTGACGTAAAACGAAAAACGCGGGAAAACCCACTTGGATTAAGCCTTAAGTGTGCCTAAAATTTTTCAACCTTTTATCCCATTTGTTCGCTTTAAATGTGCAAAGAGGTGAAAAAAACTGCTTTCTACAAGCTAAAACGTGTTGTTTCCGGTAGCACCAAAAAGTGCAGAAACGAATTAGCGGTAGCTGAGGCTGAGTCGACACTTCTTTTACAGCAAACAATATTAAACGGTATAGTTGGCGTTATTGCCTCGGATATATAATACCATTTACAAATTTCCATTTCGAGCACTGGTCTTAGCACTTAGACGAAGCAATAGTAAAAAATCGCTACCTTCTATTCGCTATTCATTCAAGAAAGTCAGTGCAAAAGCAAGCTTGATGTTCCTAGAGCATTGTGACCAAATGTTTATAAGCGGTGTGCAAAACACTCTTCAAATCCTTTCACAACAATCTGCATAGTAAATCTATCAAATCAGGGATTCCACCAGGATTTTTAGTTTGGGGGGTTTAAAGTCTAAATTAGTAGGATGTAAGTGGAAATTTACACGGTTTCTATAGATTTTTCACCGTAAAAATGTTGTTCTCGATGATTTGTGGGAGTGGCACCCCCAACTGGCAGAATCACTGTAGGTCTATCATATTATCGAGAAAAAAAGCAAATAAATACGCAGAAAAGTAGAATCAAATCAAAATCGTAAGTGACCAGTTCAAAGCTTACGCGGCTCCCAAAATATGATTTTTTTTAAAAAAAAATATCGTTTATTCCAGGGGCTTCCTGAAAGGAGCTCGCAAGTTCTCGTGTTGTTAAATATTTATATATATATATTTCAAGTCTTTGCTAAAAATTGCTTGCGAGGAAAAATTAATATGAAACTACTTTTTTAATTGAAACATGTCCTGTAACTAGGGTTGCCACCTGTCCCGTACAATACCGGATGTCCCGTGTTTTGGATAAAAATTTAACGTCCCGTATTATTAATACTTGTCCCGTATTATGAGTAGTAAATTCACACATTTTGAATATATCAATAATTTTAAAAAATCAATCGTGATGGACTCTTCTCCAACACTGACTAGAAAATTGAAATATCCATTTTCCACCCGCCAGCCGAGGAGAATTATTATTATGGAGGTTTTAAATTGTGTGGGTAGTCATACAGTAGTACAGTGCCTATAGTTACTTTCATATAAGGTTATTTGAGATTTGTCTCGTATCTTTTTCTATTAGCCTGTATTTCTTTGCCCAGCGTCCCGTAATGTATTCATCAAAAGGTGGCAACCCTATACCTGTAACAGTCATTTTATTCTTCACGTAGTTCCCATTATTCAATATAAGGACGATACGCCACTGTTAATCGCTATGCAGTAACATTGTCACGAATAATGTGTTCGCTGGATTTATTCAGATGCCCCACCATATGTATACCCCGTATGTGTGTGTATCTAATACTCTTTCCCGTGCGCTTAGTATTTTGTGAAGCATTTTGCGAACCCTTTGTGAAATAATTTGGAGCGCACCCCTAGTTTATACATGCTACAAGTAATAACAGCATCTTACTTTGGAGGGTCCGCATGCACATTTCCAATGTTCCATAGGCCAAGTAGGATGGTATACAGCAGGAAAATGAGAACCATGATGCCTGTGGTGATTCTGCAGGCCTGGAAACAAGAAAGATAATAATCATTGATTGAAACCCTTAGGCAACTAATATTATATATATAAACACATACAGCAGAGAAATTGTAATACCTACTTTAGCAGCTTTTCACACTCTAAATACAGAAGAACGGAATTCAACACGAATGGAGCGGAATATTTCAGCTTACGAGAACGAAAAGAGCGGATTTTCACTCTTTCAAAGAGGGTCTTCATCGAAAAAAAGATGAAAAATTGTCGCTCGAAAAATAATCGGACCTATGGTAGATCTTCTCGATGCAATGTAATCTTTTCTTGATGGATTTCTATGTTTTACCATCAAATGTTCATCTTTTGAGCATGAAAACGAGACAATAAAATGTTGAAGATGTAAACAGAACCAAAACTACTAAGAAAACAGTAATGTTTTAACAAATGAAAAGGAGAAAAGAAAAAGCTTAACCTCGGCGGTAATTGAATCTGTTACCTCCCGGCCAGTGATTCAACGATTTAGCTCTTATGCTAGCCGGGCAACTGCGAGAGAACGCCTCCGAAATACATATAATTTCTCCTGACACCATCTGGTATGTTGTCATTATTGAGAATAGTTACCAGGTCTTTTGTTGTCATTTTTAACTTAACGAGATGCGATTAACTTCATAGTAGGACTTCGTCTTTCGACAACTTTCGCGAAAACAAACGGCGGATAACAAAGCTGACTGGTACCCATAACGCATTTTGAACCACTCTAAAAGGGTGAGAATCACACTTGTAGAATAAATTAGATCCATAAAACATCGGAATCCAATCTAAAAAGATCACATTCACTATCCAAAACAAAGGTGTTTCGTTAAGAACCACTCTTTCGATTGATATTCAATAATATTTTAATGAAAGTAATTTCTTATTGAAAAAAACTAATAAAAATTCATGCTCTTCCAGTTTAGGGTGCATATCACTTTTTATACATAAATAATAATATGATATTTTGTATGTACACTGTAAAAATTGGAGACACAACGTTCATCCAAAAAATGGAGGCAGCTCAGCTGCCTCCACTTTTTGGATTAATCTACATTCAGCCAGTTTTCGGTTGAACGTTATATTCGCTGTAAAATTTCAAAATGCGCACATATGTCTTTTCCAACGTATTTGATTGAAGCAGAATGGTTTCTGAAAGTAGAAAAGAAGAAAATGTGATGTTACTTTAAAATCTAAATAAAAAAAAGAAAAGAAAAAAGTTCAGGTGGTCGGGTTTCGATACAGGGTCCACTAACACACTGATCAGATGCTCTCGCCACTTAGCTACAAAGGCAGTTGGTGTTTATGGCTTTCCGAGTGATATTTATAGCTAGGACTTTACTGCACAGGAAGTTAATGATCAACATGTAGATTTTACTACGAAGAATGTCGGAAGAAAAAAGGAGATATACGCTTGCTACTGTGTAAAGATTTATACCCAACTTAATTCCTATTTCCGCCAATGCAATCATGTCGTTCTCGATCCACCAGTCAACTGTTTACTGTTCACAGTGTAAAAGCAACATAAACACTCAACATGGTGGGGCGTTCAGTTACAAGCAAGTAACTTTACTCCTGTTATTGGATTACAAAATATCCAACCGAGGCTTAAACTTCATCCACACAAGTACGTAACCTCAAAATTGAGAGTTTAGTTTACACTTGGATCAGAAAATGATCGAATTTTAACCGTAAAATAAGTTGAACGTTCACCAACAAATCACTTTGGCCAGTTTCAACCCATTTTCAGTTAACGTTAAGTTATTACAAAGAAAATATTAAACTTTAAAATGGAGTTAAGGTTAGTAATCTTTTCACTAGAGGGCTTACACTATATCCACATTTAAGAGTAAATACAACAAAACAGTAATTTTCGACTTTTGTTTCTCCATAAAGCGGAGTAACTTTCATCCATTTCGTGTTTCCACTTTTTACAGTGTAGTTGGGTTCTTCAGAATCCTTACAAACAAGAATTAGATTTCAATAACAATGTATTGGTTCAAACAGTAGGCTACACGGCTATAAATATATGTTACACGTTAATACACGGCTTCACGTTAATAACAATTTAACTTATACCAACCAATGTGAACAGAGAAACTCAAATTTAATTAATTATTTAAGTAACGTTTCTGATTGAGATAAACTAAAAAAAAATAGGACCTTTTTAGCATTTCAAAAAGAATTTTCAACATCTCAAACAAGCAACTCTTCAAGCAATAATTGTATATTTTTACACTTTCAAGCACTATTTGAACACTTTTGTATAATTTTCCAGAAATTTAGTATTCTTTTAGAATATAGAAGTAAGAAGTTGGTGGGAGCGAGTATTGAACCTGGGTCACTTTCCTCGCTGCATATGGAAGAAGTTGGGTACAGAAATAAGAGTTTCATAACAACATATTGCGAACAGAATATGCACGAAAAGACTTTTAAATGTATTCGTAGGAAACCAAGAGCACAAAAAGCGTTTAAATTCACCTCCACTTCCTGTATACATGCCTTACACTTATTCAACACAAAACTAAGCGTATTTCAAGAAAGACTTGTGAAAAATTTCATTATTCTTCTTGTCAGGGGCAGTAGAATGGAAACAAATCAGACGCCAAAATGTGTCATTACATATTTATTACCTCAAAAGTAATATTTAAAATTGTTAATTTATTTATCCTACTGGGTGATAAGACGGTCAATCCCATCACTGAAGAAGTGGCAGTGAGATAAATGTATTAACAGTTTTGGAGGTTCGTTTTGAAGTAATAAATATGCAATGATATGTTTTGGCGTCTGACCCAGGGCTCGAAATGGACCTAAGCCAACCGAAACGATAATCCGGTTTGTTAATATCTGGAAACTTTCTGTACCCTCTTGTCAATATGGTAATCTGAGAAGCCCTGGTCTGGCCTGTTTTCATTTGACTGTCTCTCATATTTGCGATCCACCAGTCTCTAGACTGAACATGTCCCTTGGTGAGTACATTTCGAGGAACATAATTACTAATGCAGGAGCTGGGACCAGTATTCTGGGTACCATATCCATAATCCTCTTCTAAGCCCGGAACTGAGGTGTTTCGTTGTTTCTCTTAGCGATTACTGCTAGGGATGCTATCATCTCAATGTCTTCTGTTACGAGTAAAGTCAGTGGCGGATTTCAAGCTTTCGCTACTCTACGCTAAATACTGCGTGCCGCCCTGCTCTTGAAGTAATCAATCGGCAAATAATCGATTGGGCGTAAGCCATAGTGCTATAAACACCTATATAATTAATTTTATCTTATCCTTGAAGTAATCACATATTGTAACTTAAAATAAGTGGACAAACGCAACATCCGGCTGTGTGGGTGTCTGCTGTGCATAGTAGAGTCCATTCACCCAGTATTTTAGTGGAGGAGTGTCAGGTGACAATGAGGGTCTAGATTGTCTTTCCTAGGGATCATTCCACCAGTACTCGAGCTATAATAGTCTCTGTATAAACCTAGCTGCTATAAAGAGATGAAAACGCCCCAAAACTTACCGTCTTAGGCCGTAGCCTACTACATACTCTAACGTCTGGTAAATGTGACGGTCTGACATTCAGTGGCGGCTCATCAGGTGAAGTTGGTGAAGTTCAGCTTCACTTATTATTTTGATGTACATTAATTAAATACGCACGAATAAGTATTAATTGGGCCATAAAGTCATTCATCATCATCTAAGAGCGGATAGTGGCATTATCAGTATTCTGTCCAAGCCTAGACATTCCAGGATAAACGTTAATGAACAACGATAGTAAGAATGTGTTAATGCATGTTGGTAGTAGTACTTCACCTATTATTTGTGTCACGAGCAGCCACTGGTAATCTCCAGTTGCTGTAAAATCATAACTGCAAAAATAAAATTTCAGTTTCCAGGAAGCTACAGGTGGAACTAAGGCTAAACTCTGGAGGGATAAGTAACTTACATTGACAACAGCTGAGCAATGTTTACACCCAAATCGACTTCTCAATGTCAATTAATAGTCAGGAATTATGACATTACAACAGCAGAATTGGATACTATGTTGATTTCTTAGCAAAATGTACAGTTACGGATAAAAGTGAATCAGGAACATAGCATTTAAAGTTTGCTTATTTTGAATTTAAATTTTATTTATGACCAAACACAGGTGTCTACCAATCCCCTAATTACAAGTTTACTAAATAAAATGAATTCTATGTTCTCGGAGTAGCTTTTTCCGTGACTGTGGTTTATTATTTACTTTTATTTAATCATATAAAGATAGTAGTTCTAGTACAATACCACAGATCGCAGCACCTTACACACAATCATTATTTTTCCATGCTGCCGCTTTTGTCGTGACTCCACAATGAACTAACTCATGTCAGAAAACAAGTTACTATAAAAAATAAAGGATCTCTACCGGAGGCGAAATTACGCCAACCTTATGCAGATTTCACCTAGTGCGAACTTCGTCGTAGGATAATGAACCCAGAAACCTGTTCAGAATGCATGCTTATGTAGGGGTGGATTTCAGTTTCATTTTTTGGCCTGCAGGGTACTTTTTAGGGACAGTATAACGGGTCATTACATAATAATAATAATTATTATTATTATTAATATTATTATTATTATTTTGCTTCGTTCGGCTAGGAGTTTGGAAACCAGTTTTGACCTCCCACTGCAAGGCTAGTCCAGAGCCGAAATCCATACATGCGCACTTTAGCTTCCCCAGAAGTTATGCTCTGACCCTATCAGTAGTTCAAACTCACTTACAAATATGAGTAGCTTTCTCTTCGTGCCTTGTTTTTCATATCTGTCAATGGACTAGACACTAGGATTTCATTCTTTTCTGCTGAGAGATAAGCTCAAGAATGGATTAAATCTGAACGCCACTCAGCAACAGACATCGCCCCAAGAGGCCATGTGACCGAAATCCAGAAAGAGGCTATAAAAATATTCCAATATGGTGATTATGATTTTTAGCAAACTAAATTTCTCGTAAGACGAGTAATTTTTATACTTAGACGCGTTTTCTTTTTACTTGTAACTGATAAGTTTTTTCCATTGCATATTGTTCCATAAGATTTTTCATTTTCATTTCGAGGACCACTCTGCAGGGAATAAATTTCTGCAGAAGATTTTTTTCTCATCTTCTCGTGTAAAATTTGGCATTACGGCTTCCCTTTCGTTATATACAGGCAAAATAACACCGAAAAAACATTTTCACGGGATTCCTAATATGAAAACAAAAAAAGATAAATCTTTCAATTCAACTATATAGACTTAAGAAAGCGTGGGAAAATGAGTTTTAGAGCTTGATAGTTCCAAAACGGCGAACAGAAGAATGAGGCGTCATGGTACCCTCAAATACTTAAAATCTAGGAATGCTATATTTCAAGAGTGAAAATTCGGAACGCTACCAAGTTACGAAAATCTTTGAAATGTGCAAAATAAAAGGGTTAAATACTTTAATTAATATCTTTGTGTTAAAAACCGTCAATTTTATATCCAACACTCTGCACCTGAGTAATCGCAATGAAAATGATACTACTTCTAAAATTGTTAAAATATTCCATGGTCGCAGTACGTGCCCATTGTTGTGCAAAAGGAAGAAAAAGTTAAAAGAATCTACAATCAGTAATACAAAAAGATACATTTTCCCAACTCATTAGTTTTATTTTATTTAAATTTTTACACATTTCTTATTGTTGACTTATCGATTTTACTAAACAAAGTATACTTTTCTCTTGGAATCGTTATGGTCAGCAGAAAATTACCAAGAAATTCAATCGGTGGTTCAATCTCCGAAACGGGAGGCAAATAAAAACAAAGTGAAATAGCGCAATACGCATTGAGCAACAAAACGCTCTTTCCTCAGCCAAATGAATTAGATGTTTCGTTCAATATTAAGGTGAATTGAATCGTGAACTTGAATTATATCATTGTTCTATGCTTTTTAAAAACTTTGAGATGCCATACTCATTAACTGAAGTGAATATAATCGTGTAAAAAGAAAGGAAACAATATTTCTTCCTTCCTCTATTCCTCGATGCAAACCGGAACATTTATACGTCCCGAGAATTATTTTCGGGATACCGGGAAGTAGATGTCGATTCTGGTACGGTCCCGGACTTTCCAAGACGAATAGCAATCCTAATCAAACCTTTTCTATTAAAAAATGCATTTCATAATTGTGCAATGGGTGGACAAGGGATTTTCCTAAGGAAGTAGGAGATCACCCCGGAGACCCGTTTTGACCGTTTGTCTGTCGACAACTTTCAACTCAGGAACTACTAGGAGGCCTGGTAGTTGAGGTATCTTTGGAAAGGTCTTGAGACGAGTTCAATCCCGTATTATTCATCCAAATCGCAGGGGCGGGTTTCGAGTTCCGGGGCCCATATTTTAACTCAAGAATTAGGACTATGAAGGTTTCTCAAGTGTAATGGAAAGGACTTGGCAAAACTAATTCAAAGCCGTATTATTCATCCAGATCACAGGGGCGGGGCTCGAAATACCGGGAGAGGGAAATGTTCAACTCAGGAACTGTTAGACATAGGAAAATAGTTGAGGTGTCGTTGCAAAAATCTCGGAGCAATTTTTCCAACGGAACATTAATAATCCAAGGATGCTCGATGCTGAAGCTGTAGCTCATATGCACAGTCTCCCGACTGGAATCCGCCTCACTTGTTTTTAGAAGTGCTTTTGCTAATGAACTCAAATGAAGTTGGAAGCAAACAAAATCCTAAATTCTAATACCGAACCTAGAAATTTCTTAGCCTCCATCGAAGTAATTAAATGCTTTTACTTATATACTTACTTTGGGCTGCTGGAGATTTCTTCTTGCAACTTTTGACAGTATGTGTGTCAACTTCCTTTTTTATTTAATATCAACAGCTGCTGCAGAAATGTTCCAGAAATTATTGATAAAATGCAACACAAGATTCAAATACACTGTCACCAAAACAAAACAAACTTCACTATACGCACTGCACACAAGATTTCTCACTCACAACTAGTAATGAACGAAACTAACACTATGGTGTCTGTAATTTTGTCACTATCACTATCCTTCTTCATCCTATTATTAATAATATACTACACTTCCGATTTGTAGGATCAATGACAATGGTTGTTTATCCGTTTTACTATCCTGACGCCAAACAGCCTATAGTGTCTCGAGAATAGAAACAGCGCAAAATATTCACAGCTATTGTCGGAAACAAGCAACAAAGGGGGTTTATGGGACTTGTGTTTGGTGACACCCTTGCCGCTTCGTTCTTGTGAACAAATATTTAAAACCAATGAACGTTTTGAATGAACTTATGAATTGTGTAATCTGAAAGGAATAGGAAGGGGAAAAATATGCCTTATTCTTAATTTGCAATTAATTCTGCTCTAAACTTCCTTTGGTAATGGGTGAAGTACTGTTTTATGAAACCGACCTGGGTTGTGTGTTTTTTTTATAGTTTCGTTTCTTCATACAATTTTCTTCCTTTCCATTCATTATTTTAAAATCTAGAGAATGCTCAAGTTCTTTACCATCAGCAACCCACAACCCTTGTGATCATAAAGTACACCGATGTTGTGAGCAATCAGAGTTTTATCATCTCTCTCTCTCTCTCTCTCTCTCTCTCTCTCTCTCTCTCTTACCACTAAATCTCCTTTTCCTGGTTCAGAGGGGAAAATTGGCATGATATAGCAGCCACGATTGACAAGGAGAAGTCGGAAATGGGCAAAGGAACCCAAGTGAAGGTTGAAGAAAGCTTCAAATTGCCTTTTTTTCAGTGAGTTTATGATATTAACAATAAAAGTGGAGAAAGATAAGAGATTTTACAGAGGGCTCTTTGTTTTGTAACATGGTTAGAGATGTTAGCTTGGCTATGAGTTTTGTGTGTCCAGATGGCTAACTATAAAATACCGGTACGACCCTAACGCTACAAGAAGTAGCGAATGCTTCTGAGAGTTATTTGCATTCAGATAATACAATATTTAAATTTTGGTCTGACCGATTCTGTAAAGTAATTTTTGTTTATCCACAGAGCCAAAACTGAAAGTATAACGGACCACAGAAGGATAGGGCCTGGATGCTTATGTTATTTTATCCTTGCTATTTACTTAGTATTTGAATATCTCAAGGTGATCAATGCAAAGAAACAATAGTGTGTTAAATTCTATTTGATCAGAAGTATCAGGTTTAGGGAGAAATGTTTCATAGCTTCTTGTGCCACAAAAATCTCATTTCGCAAGTAAGTTTAAATTAGTTACTTTTCTAATTTTTCACACTAATTCATAGTCCTAATAATTATTATCAACATCAAGATTATTTGAATTTGTGTGTTAACCTGTGCTTTTTAATGCAGTGGTGAAACGCATCAGAACCAGTCTCTACAAGGCAATATTACACAGTGTTAATTGGTTACCATCTGGAAGCTTGTAAACGAAAACCTTTCTTTGCGAAGATGAAACAAGGTAGCAACCCTGGCTTGAATACAACATGATAATGATGATGGGTATTCTCCCTGGAGGAAGTTTGTGACAAGAGGGTTCCTATAACAGGTGAACCCATGAAAGTTTGTCATTAACTTCCATTGGATGGATGATATTAACGATCTACAATTATGTTGGATTTCGTACCTTATTCAATGTGAAGATCTTCGGTGGTCGTGATGTCTGAGACGTGAGGGTAGCATATAAAATTTTCGGGTAAAAGTGCCGACAAGGCCGTGGATGTTTGAAAAATTTTAAAAGAATATTACACAAAGACTTTGAACACGTATAAGACTGCAGCAAGTTCTACTGAAATAGCTTCAGAGATACAAAAGCTATTAAAGATGATGAATGGACCATAGATTATTTTAGGCCTACAGCTCAAGTTTGTTCTACAAAATGATTAATTTATTTTCTCTTCCATTTCTTTAATTTGTGAATTTGTTTCTATGAAGATAGAAACATGGAAAATTCAGAGGTGCGAATTATTGCTTGAGATTTATGAACATTACCACAGAAAGCCAAGAATTTGTCTGAAGTCCTAAAACATACATTACAGTGTTTCCGCTTTACATGACAATATATTAAAATTTGAAGTCTGTCACCGCAATAACTAGGCACTGAGTCGTTTTCGTTTCATCTTTAGAGACAGAAAAAAATATTAAAGAAAGAACTAAAGAAACGTAAGTAATAAACAGACAGAAAGAGCACGGCATGAATCCGTTGAACTACAAACCATTTTGCCCATTTCTGAAACGGAAAGTAAGTTAATTGTCAATTCTGAGTGAGCGAGCCGCCACATGAAAATATATGGCTAGCTTCTTATTGCAGAAATTCGCCGCGTCCTTACTTGGCAACTTCTAGGAGTAGCTAATAGAAACTCGTGTTACACGTAGAACACGTACTTAAACACGTGTTTAACTTCCATTGGCTACTCACTCATATCATAAGCAAAGCCAGCAACGCACAGTTGCATTGCATGTCCAATAAGTTACACCACCAATTTCTACAAAGAACAAACTGTATAATTCCTACTCTGTGAAACCTGAAAATAGACGACGTTCTCGAGGCAGTAATTCCAAGCTGGGAACAAATTATTGTATTAAGGAGGCGTTCCTTGCAGGCGCTCCCTGTGTACTTTGGTTGCGATTTCTGAGTAGTCAATGGAAATTCGTGTTACACGTAGAACACGTATTTCAATTGGCTATACAGACAAATCGCAAGCAAAGCAAGCATCAAGCGCCGGTATGAAAAGCCGGCATTACTGTTTCTTGTATTAAACGAAATATGAATACGACTCAAAAGGTATAGATATTATACCGTCATCTATTAGCCTTGCGATGGCCTATGTACCGCAAGTGAGTAAGTAATTTTGAATGACGTAGAATCGTGACGCCTAACCTTATTTTGCCCATGGGCCACATTAAAATTTAGCACGATCTTCGTAGGCCAGAGCATCCTCTAACATAGATAGCATATAAATTGTACGCGTCGTTTAATTGCAGCTTTTATATGCTAATATCGCAAACGCAAGAAAATCCTTCACACACACAGACAATGTTTGTAAAAATAGCAAGAGGCTGAAATCAAACAATTGAAATAGGTTTTTGATATTTACAATTTATTAGTGCGATACTTGTGGTTGCTTTGCAGAATCTAACTTTTCAATGTATGTCATTTGGTGTTGATAAAAGTTAATTTTATGATAAATTAAGAAGGGCAAATAAAATGAAACTTTCTGTCCATATGTTCATGGTAAACAAATGCAACATATGTGGCGGGTCGGAAAGGCAAAAGCTGCGGACTGGATTTGGCCTGCAGGCCGTAGGTTGGGTATCACTGGGGTAGAAGAAAGAAACTATGTTGCATCGAGTATAATGAACCTAATCTGATTTTTATAACTATGTCAGTGAACTCTTCAAAATTTATATATATAAAAATTAACCTAACCTGACTTTTGTAACTTAACCGAACGAAACTTGTAAATTGTTTAAAAAACATGCGAAAAAAGGGAATCAATTATTCAGCTATAAGTACTAAGAATAAAAATAAAGTTCTTTTTTTAAAAAACGTAAAAAATAGTTGTGTTGTAAAAAAATTGTAAACATTGGAACAGGCGGGAAATCAAACCCAGGTCGCCTAAATAGTAACCCGACACGCTAATCACTACACAAACCGGCCACCAATTTCCTAACGCTCTCGAAATCGTAAGGGCTGGTTTTCATGAAAGCTTGCGTTGCTTGGTTTGTTTGCGATTTGGATGAGTAGCCAATGGAAATACGTGGTACACGTAGAGCACGTGATAATAGGGGCTTTAAAACACGTGTTTCAATTGGGTACTCACTCAAACCGCAAGCAAAGCAAACAACGCAAGCTTTCATGAAAATCAGCCTTGACAATAGTCTAGGCATCAATTTCACAAAAGTGCTCTCCTTTTCGAGTTTAAGGGCAAATCATGTAACAATTTGGCATTCGATATATTTTGAATGTTTACCATCACTGACTGCGAAAATGCCGGATGCTAGAAAAAATACATCACGTGGGGGAACGGGGAGGGGGCAAAGCCGAAATTTTAACGCTTCTATTATTCACTCTATCTCCGTAACTATTGGATATAGAGCATCCGATTCTTTTTATTTTGTTTGTCTAATTTTCTTCTACAATTCGATTTTAGTGTATTTTTGTGCTAATAGTAATGTTTGTCTTGTAATTTTCATTTATATTCAGTATTGGTTGCGCACTCTGCTTTGGAGTGCCCATAACCGTTGACGTCAAAATCGGCCCTGGGTCCGTGCAGACCTCTTGTTACGAAGTAGAAACATGTCTAAACTAATCAAAAGTCACCCACTTTGAGAATCAATTTATGTACAATTGCACTGAACAAACTAGAGCAGGAACCAGGTTTCAAAGTTGACTTCCAAGAAGAAATCATGAACGATTTTCCATCCACTTTTTTTTAATATTAATACTACAGAATAAAGCATTAACATTCCTATCAGGTAACTAATGTCTTATTGTAAGATATTCTGTATATAATTTTCCTTAACATTTTTCTAGTCTAGAGTATAGTTTACCACTGTATACGCAGTTACTTGTCCCCTTGCTTCATCTGACGCTGCAATGAAGTGCCCTTTGTTAACGGAACCCATAAAATAATCAAGGCTTGCACCTTTTCGTCTATTTTACACAAAAATTAAAAAGGACGCGGCCGGGTGGCAGAACGGTCTGCGGTGGTAGGCCAGTGGCTCGAAGGTCCCGCGTTCAAGTGCCGGCAGGGGCATGGCTGTGGACTATAACAGCTAACGGCAAATCGTGACGGACCGCAGTGCGAAGTTACTAGACTGACTCTTATACGAAAAAAGTTTAAAGAAAACGAGATTCACGTGATCAGTAGACCAAGTTCAATTTTCGTGAAGCACTATTACATCGTACGAAATTCAACTACCAGCACAAAAGTTTTGTCAGTGCAGGTGTGTGGAAGGAAAAAACAACGATCTAATGTTTAAAACAATACTGGAACAGCTCGAACGAACTGCCGGCAACATTATCTAGTTCTTCTGTAGAGGGACACTGCAAACACACTCATATAGATTCCAGCAACATGTTTCCAGCATGACAATCCACTAACATCTCAAGATACACGATAAAGCAATTCCGCAGCTGTAGCGATTGGATCTTCGAAACTCTTCTTCACTGCTTCGTTCGTAGAAGATAGTGGGGAAGGAAGAGATGACGGAATGAAATAGGAGATTCGAACAGAAAGAGATGCTGCTCCTCAATTTCTCAATGGTTTCCGTTTAGAACGATGTGTCTCGAAAGAAATGCACTGTACTACAAGAAATCACTGAGCGATAGGTATCTGGTAACTGATTCGCAAACGTAGTGTTTGGAAAATTTACCTCAGAAGCACGCTGGAAACTTGATTTAATTGCATTAAATTTATGGTTTTGACGCATCTATGGCTCAGCCCAGGACTTATTAAGGGAAGGCGAAAATTGGCGAATTTGTATTTTACGAGTTATCAATGTTCAGAATCGAAACATTTATTTTGTTTCACGAGATCGTAATGCCGCTCCTGCAAATTCAAGCCTACAGAGCTCAAACTGTCAGGGAAAAGTCCATAACTATTTCTAGAGTTCGATCCGTACTGGTATTTTATGTTCTTTTTTGTTGATTGGTGTGGTGATTATCCAAACCTATAACAATATAGCTCTTTGTGAACAATAAAAAATGGCATGGAATGAACTCTTGAGATATAACTGTCTAACAGATGATTGAGAGACACCTTTCCAGACTAAAAAAATGTAAAAAACAACATAGTTATGACTGTCTACCGAAAACATGAGAATTCATACCAAAAAATCTCTATCTAACATATTTCGCCTTTCCAACTGAGCTTGATCAAATGACAATTTAATGTATGTCAATTATTACTTGTAACATGTAAATCCAATCTATAAGTTTTTCCTGACCAATATATTTCACTTATCCAACTGAGCTAGATCAAATGGTATTTAATACAATATTAGATACTCCTGACATATTGTGTGAGTATCGCCTTTGTCAAGTAGGATATTTTGGTCATCTTGAAAAATAACTTACATAGGTTGGAAAACGGTACAGAAATTTCATTACTATGGCAACCAAAAGGTAGTGCTATTTAAATGCAGATGATTTGTTTCTCTCTTGTTTTCATTTGCTCCTTTCCCTGCACAAAGATTAAGAAGAAAGTAAAAGAAGTATTATGTGATGTTACGAGATTTGCTGCTGTAAATCATGTTCCCCCTCTACCCTCTGCGAGTGTCGGTGCTCATTAAGTTTGAAGAGTATTAAGAAGTGGATAAACACTTCTACCTGAGAAAGGTTAAGTAATAAATATTGGTTTTTAAATTGGAATTTTACGATGGACAGTGTCAAACTGATTTCTTTCCGCAGGAGTGCTTTTCAACTGGGTCCGGCACTCGGCACTTTTAATGACCTGACTTGTAAAATATGGTATGCCAATGAAATGACCGGTTGGGTCCGGAGCCAGAATGATCAATGAGAAAACACCGCTGTCTATTTCTAACGCTGGAATGTTACCAAATGAGTGATAAATTGGAGTTAGTGGAAAACATTGCAAGAACATTTGAGAGTTGTAAACCCACAGAGAAGGCCCATCTGTACTTTGACGTGTAGAAAAAAATGTCGGTCACATTTACAGGAGCAGATTACGTAACGTCAACAAGCCGAATTACTCATACCTGATAAGATGGCTGGGTAAGCAAATACCATTCGCAAATCACTCACAACTCACAAACATCTACATGAAAGGAACAGTTAACAAACGTCCAAGTCCGTACATGACGCAAGTGCAGTGATTCAGTGTCGCTTTATATCATGGTGAGAAGGAAGTGCACAAAAAGATAGGGTCATTAAATCGTGCACAACCCTGGTAATAATGGAAAGTTGTAGGGCACACCCGAAACCTATGGCATCCATATTTGTCTCAGGAGGAGGAATCGTGTAAAACAAAACAAAGATACATGAACAGGACGCTAACGAACCGCACGTAATGCGTATGCCACCCACAAACCAACACAGTTTGAAACGCATCAAATTAAAAAAAGCATTACGTTGTGATACACAAGTGTAATCCAGACACAGAAAGCGCAAGTGGACACAATACGTAATCACCATGAGTCATACAGGAAGAGGAGTTTTTCGCCCCACATGGAAAGATGCCAATAATAGTGGATTTGGAGGTGAGTAGTATTGGTGCGCACTTCAAGCAATACGGAAAGGTCAGTAGAGGGATTCAGAACGGTGACGGGGAAGGGGGGCCTGTGAAATAGTAGAATAATGGGGGTATTTGGACGGGAGATGTGAACACGATCTACCAGGGCTCCGACATAGAATGGCGGACTTTGAGCCAACAGACGAACGTGCGCTGGTATCCGCAGCTGAGGTAGTGAAAGAAACGGTGGGACAACATCACTTTATACGAACAAACGAAAACCATCTCCATAACGCAGCCGAAGCTATGGAAAAGGCTATACTAGCGATTCGAAATTGCAAATGTTCGGAAAGATGGGTGGATAGCGAGTACATATGGCGATGTATTAATCTCTGGGTGCTTCGTTATCCGAGCCTATGTTCAGGATGCTCCTACTACGTCCTATACAACGGGACCATCGGTGTGCAAGGTTTCTCGGTGGGAAACTGGACGTGTATAGTGAAGTGGAAGTTCATGCGACCATTATTCAAAACAATCTTGACATTATCTAGGCCCCAACAACACTGGAACAGCTTTTCAAAATCCACGTCGACGCGCACTACGATGCCACATTAATGAAACCTAATTTCGAGCTGGGTTTACGGCGTATTGTCAACAGCGAGCTGGGCAAACTCAAGGATATACTCCTGGAAAACGACACACGAGAAAAATACGGGAATAATGATCCACCAACCACCAGCGAGCAGTCCTCATAACGTCTCAAAACCGCCCACACCACCCTCGGCTCGTCATCGGAAAAAGCAAGCAGTCACCAAGTGCAACCCCTCCATAAACGGAACCAATGGGTGCTACGTACGCAGGTATCGGTTGGCAGTGATGTGGTGCGCAGAACAGTATGTGCAAAGGTGCTTACCAGCGTTGGTGACACAGCAAGTGATAGTATAGCGAGATGAGTCAAGTCAGTGAGGTGTGGTACGGCGATAGTTGGGCCGAGAGTGATTTTGCCGAAGCTATTGAAAGACTTAAACAATCGCACGGGTGTTGTGTAACCGGACAATGCGTGCAAGTAAAAGTTGGTACAAGCAAAGTGCTGCAAAGAGCAAGCAATGTATGCAACACCACCCCGCTTCCCCTGCCAATGCCACGACAACGTTATTGAGGAGGGCTGTGTTCTGTCGGCAATCGAACAATGGGAGTGTACAGTGTTTCCCCTAATTTGTGAGGGCTGTGTGCAGGACTTGGCTAATCAAATGGGACATGTCTGTTTACTGGACAATGAAGACGAGTTGGATAATGTTACGAAATTGGTCGTGCTAACGAGCGTAAATGTTTTAGGAATGTATATGGCATATCAAAAGCTCCACCCCAATACAAAACCCTACACCTTTTACATCTTTGAGGGTGGACTGGAAAATGTGGTACAGCGTAAGCCAGCGGAAATGCGCCAGATACTCTTCCGGAAAGACCACGCTGCCGAACAGTGGTTGTGTGGTAATCTACATGCCACGGGTTGAAAGTCCCCGGTAATGGAATAGCTTGAAATAAGCGGAAATGTGTTAAAAGAAAGGACGGAGTGTGTCACTAGAACCGGTATATAGTTATGAGGACGGTGTAAATGGCTCTATACATGACATATAGCCCCGGTAATGACGGTATGTGTAATTATAAACGATATATAGTTATAAGGACGGTGTTAATGTCTCTATACATGACATAGTCATAAAGTGTGTTAATCAATATTTATATATATACACAAGTGTAACATGTAGTGTACGAATGTGATGTAGTGAACAACAACACTGGTAAATATACATATATTGTTTTATATGGATGTGCCTTTATTGCGTATCTCGGCAAGTGGTAGTAGTGGATGTATGTAGTATACTGCTCCATGAACTTTAGTAGTAGACATAGTAGGTATAATAAAGAAAATTAATACTAATGATCACTGCTCTATCCATAAGGAATGTCGTGCGGACGGACATGTGGAACCATTTACACGTGGTATCGAGCTGATAATACATCTCATTGTAAAAACCTCGAAGCTACGTAAAAGGTATAAACAGTAGTAAAGTTGGCTCCTCGATCTTTGCACCAGCAGAACGCAGTAAGAAGGTGCAGATGGTGCTCCACCAGGAATGCAATCCCAGCAGCAAACACCGAACGGCAGCATCCTCCGTTGGAATGCTCGTGCCTGTAAACTGTAAACACTTCGTCGGTGTATAGGTCACCGCGAAACAGAGGCTTCATCCTACCAGGAAAGGGGTTATTGGAGGCGACCAAATATACGTCCGGTACCTTTTCACCGCTGAAATGTCCACAACACACATGTCAAACTGAGCAGGTCCGCGATTCCGGCATCCGTAGGATAAGATTTCTACGCCTGGCTCCTAAAGCTCTAAAGCGATCCACAAACACCGCTCATCAATTGTCTGGAACATACACGTACACGGAGAGTCCTGTAGCTTGGCCTTCTCTTCCGCCTTGGCTGCAACGTGGCAAAGTTCCCGCTCATCAACAGGTTCCCAATGGCTCATGGTGATGTAAACAACATGCAAAATTACACGAGCAACGCTCACTTAAAAGGACACTACCCGCATGCGCAAACAGTAGCCACACAACGCGAAACCAATCACAGAAGACGTACCGACCATACCACGCAAGGTACGGTGGGCGTAGCTGCATAGTGGGAGCGCGCACCCGATACCCAAAATTTCATAGGCACGTATGACGATAAACGCCAATACGAATATCATTCTGCTGGCTAACGGAGGTAGTACACCATCCAGGTGCAACTGTACAGTGGAAGCGGAAACTGTAGATTGTCTACTACACGTCATACAACGCTTGGCCCTGGACGAGTATTATCTGTGTGGGTTATGTGCATATTGCAACACCGACATTTTCCCAAGGCTATACACATTTTGTCCAACCCGTTGCATGTAAAACTGTGGTATAGTGCGTATAGGGAAACACATCCCCTCACCAACGGTGGATACAAATGGTTTTACATTAACATTCAACATGAGAAACCTGTACTCACAAACCTGCTGCAGCCTTTGTTTCAAATCCTGGACCCGTAAACCTTAAGCAGGAACAGTGTTGGTGCACGTGAACATAGCCGGTGCGAAATATGCAACGGTGTTAATCGGTGATGAACTTTGTTTCTGTGTTCCGAACTATATTTACTGGACATGTATCAAGTCAGCATTGCTGCAAGTCGACCCGCAAAGGTATGTGCTATGTATTACCTGCCACTATAAACTAACGGAAGAAGGTGATGTGTGTAAATGTGGAGACTTTAGGAACAATCAATACGTACTGCATATCATGACAGAACCCAATATGGCCTATGAACTGTATACACTATTTTCCGAGGAGCATCCACGTACTCGGTACACGTTTATTCAATTCCAGTTGGGTCTCGCTAAACAGGTTGAGCACTATGTGGACCAAATTCGTGATATCCTCCAGGCGAAAGAGCAACAATCCATGCGAGTGAACCCTGCAATATGCGTTTCTGGTCAGGTGTGTGTATGTGTGCACGTATATGTTCGCAACACCCACGGAGTGTAGTGGTGCATCGTACATATCACCGGCATACAAGTGGACATGGTGCAGTGGACGCCCTTGTGATGTTTTCACTGTGTATGTATAGTAATGTACGTAATAACTACATATACATATCCGTTCTAAACAATAATCGGCTGGTGCACTCTACGTTTACAATGGTAAAGATATACGTGGTATCCCGCCACAGTTGTATATGGGGATAACCAAACATGATGATGCCTTTAACGTGGTGTTGTGGGCGTAAAAGACCTTCACGGTGGTTTGTACGTAGCCAAACGGTACAACCACTATATACTCCACATGCACGCCAGCGCGCGCGCAATAGCAAAAACAACATACAGCGGCAAATGTGTACTGTATGGTCTACATACGCACATATATGATCAAAACGGTAACCTTCAACGTATAGCTTAATCATGAGTGTACTTCCACGTGCCCATGTGGAACAATGAACTGTTAGACGTGGTGTTACATAATTGCTGTACAGCATTGGTATTATATGGCACTGGACACAATACCTGCAATCGTACAATCACTTCTTGCCTAAGTCTGTCAGTACACATTATATGTCAATAACCAACGTGCCCTTGCACAACCTCCTCCAAAGGAACTGTAAATTAATCCATGTCAGTACCAAGCTGATGATTCCTTACCATGTGCTGTTATGTAATGTAAATATTGAATCCACCAACCCAGCGTGGAATGATCAGCTTGGACTGAGGAAGATGAACACAGCCAACAGGTAAATTGTAGGATCATATGTAGTAGCGTAGTAGTTTAATGTAATATGAACTTTTTTTTACCTCAAATCGTTTCGTGTTTTGGATCTCATTTCAAGAAATGGCAATCACCTTATATCCTAGGTTGTATACATTTGTTGGTACTAGATCTACAAAGTGTAATAACCATCCATCCAACACTGTAACCGTATGCAGGTTCGCAGTGCGCATGCATACTCTTGCACAGGTTGATGATACGTACAGTTGGTAATAACTTTAAACTGTAACGCCGGCCGTGTGGTCGAGCGGTCTGCGGCGGTAGGCTATCGACTCAACGGTCCCGGGTTCGAGTCCCGCCAGGGGCATGGGTGTGGATTTTAACACTTAACAGCTAAAGGCAAATCGTGACGGGCCCAAGTCCAAAGTTACTAAACTGGCCCATATAAAAATAAAGTTTACCAAAGTTTTAAACTGTAACGTGCGCAACGCAGGACATGCTTCATCTTCAAGATTCCTCAACTGAAAAATCTTACGTAAAACAACCAACTTTTCATGACCTTTACAGTAAAAGATGTACCCATCTCGCAACACATTGGCGGATATGTGATACACTATACCTATTGGAAACCGTGCAAATGATTGGATAGCCAATCCACCTGACGTTGGTACCCACAACGTTCACATGTTCATTTCAACCGGTAATGGAATATTAGTGTCGCAATTTAAAATCAATCATGTACTGCCGTGTGTGTAAGACCCGTAAACCCGCTTGGTTCTCCTGCTGTAGTACTGGAGGTATCCTTGATAAACTGTGAAACAACATGTAACACATTTCTCTGCAAAATCCGGGTACGACCCTGATCAACAAGATGGAATATTACTCGCCAAACAATTCAGGATGACTCGACACATGTGTACTACACGTAAAATACACTCGGTACACGGAATGGCATTGTTCTGCAAATACGTACCGATGGTGGCCAACACGCATTTGTCCTCAATATAGTCACCTCGGATACGGCGACGAAGAAATAAATTATCCTTGAACACTGCAACGTACTACGAAAGAGGAATACACAGAGAAGCACGTGCCAATAACATTACCCCTATTCACTACATTAGTCTATTCACACGTCCACCGGCACGATATGAATGTCTGAGCACAGCGTCCTAGGACACGTTCAAAGGAACCCCATACAAACATGGTCCCGCTGGCTAGGGCGTCCTGTGAACACCCTGTACATAACAGATAATTCGATACTGACCACTGGTCAATGGAGCGTAAAATGCACTGTACCTCCTACCACCGTGCGGAACACCCGCACGCCGCGGAAGACTTCTCCACAGGTACAATTGTACTGGTAAAAGTTGGAATAACTTTGTCCACGCTCGAGGGGGTCACGGGTACTGAGAATCCATCTTGAGAATCAATGCACCGTAACCAGCAGTTGGCATATGCACAAACGCACCAGCACATACTCACACCACCCCAGCGGCACCGCCTTCGAACATGTCAAACCTACAGGTGTTGTCACAAGTAACGAGGGTCCTGCTAAAACTTATGAAACGATCGTCTTTGTTCGAGATAAGCCGATTTCGGGGCAATGTCACGCATGAGTAGATCGTGTCATGTTAATTAATGTCTCGACCAACGCAGATTCTGTTTCGTGCATTACGTTCTCGTTGGCCATAAAGACTACTTGTCGGGAGTTATATTTTCCGTAGTACGTCCTGAAACTATCGTCTGTCCTATTCTGAAACTTTTCCCACACAGTATTCGTAATGTATAAAGTAAGAAAAATGTTTAAGAAGAATAGCTAGTAGCGAAAATATAAAACGGAAGTTGATGTTTGCGTGAAGAATGGGATAAAAGTAAAACTGTTGTGACACTGCACTGTTCTCCGGCCACAAACTTCCCTGACCTTAACCCTTTCATCGCTTATGAGAAGTTATCTCCGATCTGCACTAGCGTGCAAATGTTATTGGACACAGGCGGCGACTGATACACACGGCGTTATTGACCAAATCGCGTGATGTCATATATTGTGAGCTACATTACGATGGTTGTTCCCTTTAGACAGAGAATTACTTTGTATTTCTAAATACCTGCAACGTGGTAATAAAGGAGGCCCATAACCAGACGGGGAGGAGGGGTGGCTGGGCCCCCCCTCTAGCGTAATCGTGAACTCCTTAGTATATCCTAAGCTGGATCTCCACTGTCAAAATGAGGAAATAGTTTTGAGATTCCTCTATAACTTTCTCATTTCTTTCCTGTAATCCCTGTGTACACACTTAGAAGTAGGTGTTCGTGATGAAAACTGGCTTGATACTGCCCAGGATAGAATCCAATGGCGAACGTTTGTTACTGCGGCGATGAACTTGCGAGTTCCATAAGCCATAGAGTTAGTTAGTTAGTTAGTTAAATATGTAATGTCCAAAGCAGACAAAAACACACAATGCGTATACAATTAAAATCATATTTTATCAATGTAGACCCGATCCAAGCTTAGACACAAATGTCACTGTAGTCTCTGGCTAAGACTGTTTTAGTGGCCGACAATATTGGGATAACTTTGAGTAAAACACAGACACAATCTTTTAATCTTCAAATTTTATGTTATTTAAAAATTGAACCATCACCTCTGTAGTCAAATCATTAAACCAATATTAGATTTTGCTTCTAAGCTAGGTTCTATATTTCTGCGCAACGAAAACAAAAGACAATAAACAACTTCCTTCCAAATACCATTCAAATATATCCTCCTTCACCTATTCAAATCTTTAACTCTTGACTCTGTTCAAGGACACGTTGAGATTCACATCTAAGTTCTATGATATAATCAAACGTAATCAAACAAAACGTAATGCGTCTTCTCAGTAATCTCATATTAGTTCAAAAACAGAAGTAACATCAATATTCATCAGGTAGAACTGCACTGAATTATTAATATAGTTAGAAGTTCACTGAATCATTTGACACATACTGACGACTCTTCCAGTTCCAGATATTAATTATATTCTAAATCTCACCGGATAATCAATAATCGAAGTATTATTCAGCTCAGCCTCGCAAACTTGTTAAAACAACCCATTTGTATTTCGCACTAGATGCTTTATTCCAAATAAATCCTTTGGTTCAAGAGTTAGGTTAGTTTATATTTAATTAGGTTAGTTCATAATTTTTTTAGGTTATACGCAAAGGTAAGGAAACTAAAAAAAAGGAAGAACAAAATCAATCTGACATACAGAATCACCAACTCGAGTCAACCATGCCACCTCTACAATCGACTGAATGGACTAATTAGAAACGAAATCTATATCTGAGAAATTGTAACATTACGCGGTAACATAAATCCAGCTGCGTAAATATGAAACCGGACTTTATGTACAGAAAAGACATAGTAATTGGATGACAATGCTAAGAACTATTTTATTCGAAGTATTGGCCATCGCTAGCGATACATTTCTGCCGTCGTTCCGGCAATGTGTGGATGCCAGACCAAAAACGCTGTGCATCTTGTGCTGAAAACCAGTAATCAAGCCATTTTCGTGAGATGTGAAGCGCTGGTCAGCAAGATCGTGTCCCATGGATGCAAATGAGTGAAAATCGGAAGGTGCCAAGTCTGGTGAGTAAGCCGCATGCGGAAGGATTTCCCTGCCAAACGTCGCAATCGTCTCCTTGACCGGTTTTGCTGTGTGGAGGGTGCATTATCGTGAAGCACAATCACTTTATGCTGTCTTTGGTCATATTCTGGTCGTTTTTCACGCAAAGCTTGATGCAAATCGATCATTTGTTGTCGGCAACGTTGGGTATTAACGGTTTCACTAGGTTTCAGCAGTTCATAATAGATCACTTCCTTCTGATCCCACCAAACACAAAGCATTGTCTTCCGTCCATAGCGATTTGATCTTGCAGTCGATGTCGCCGGTTCTCCTGGAGTTACCCATCTTTTACCCTTAGGATTCTCGAAATAGATCCACTTTTTGTCACTAGTCACAATCCGATGGAGAAATGATTTCCTTTTGTACCTGGCGAGCAGAATTTCGCAAGTGGTTTTTCGGTTTTCCTGCTGTCGTTCAGTCAATGCATGTTGAACCCATTTTCCCACCTTCTGAATCTTGCCCATGGCTTTTATACGTATGGAAACTGCTTCTCGTGTCACATTTAATTGATCCGCGAGTTGTTGTTGCGTTTGAGAGTCATTCTCATCTAACAAAGCTTGCAATTCGTTGTCTGCAAACTTTTCCGGGTGTCTTCCACGTTCTTTGTTCTCACGTCAAAATCGCCACTTTTAAATTTTGTAAACCACGCATAGCACTGTGACTTGCCAAGAGCATGATCAGCGTAAGCTTCGACAAGCATGCGATAGTTTTCATAAAATGATAACAAAAATATAATGCTATGCGCACATCGTAGTTTGTAGGTACAAATTGAGCCATGTTCAACGCTATTAAACACTACACTATGACATGAAACTTGTCTGGTTGAGAGTTGCAAATCATTATCAGCAGTCAAAACAAGCAAGTGGCGCCAAGGACGCAGTTTTACAGTAACCAAAGTGACAGCTAACGCCGTTTATGCACAAATTCTGGCTTCATATTTACACACCTGGTAAACTCGAAAGTTTATCAAGGTCAAAGTTATTTAAAAGTTTGGAAACTATTAGCTAATTATAATAAGCACCTACGAGTTTTAAGTAAAATTACAGTATCCAACTGTTTATCTAATAAGTTTTTTATCGAACATAATTCCTCAAAAATAGCAATAATTTAGCTGCTTACAATTCTTTAAAAAAAAATCCCCAACTTCTAGGTAGAACACATTTCTTATTAAAAGATCTTGTCTGGATCATAAGTCATAGTAATCGAACTTAACCTACTGCAATGAAACCATTTTTAACGATTATAAATTTAGATTATTATACATGCAAATTCGGTTTAATTGTTTACTTAAGAACATTTTAGATAAAATAATCATATTTTCTGCAGTCAACGTTAATTAAAATGTAAACGGTGATGAGAAAGTTGATGCACACTCTACACTGGTGGTCAGGTATTGTAACCTAATAAATTGGCTTAGAGTAGATCTTACAAATTTTTAGAAGCGAAGGATATGAGCCAGACATTCTAAGCTAAAGCAGTGAAGGAAGAAAGTTTTGTTATTTTTTAGTAATTCATTTCTAAATTATGATTGAAGCACACTGAAAACACCATCTTCAATCGATAAAAAATAGTTTGAATTACTTTGGCCTACGAACATTCATTCCATAGGGCCTAATTAACAAAATAAACCTAAACAAAAAAAATCAATGTTCCCTGCTTTAAACATGCTTCAGGCATCATGATGTTCACAATCACAAAAAAAAAATCAATTGCAATGGCTCATTAAAAATACAATTAAAATTTTACCGTTTGATATTGACAATTAATCACTTTTCCTTTTCTTTCCTTTGACTTTGATGATGACTGGACAACTAATCACAATTAATCACAACAGCTCTTAGCTGCTGAAAGAGGGAAAGAAAACTGTTCGTTCCTTATTTTATATCTTATTTATTTTTTTCCTTTTTTTATATGAAACATTTAGCGAACAAAATGGAAACGTTTGAGTTTATGAGTAAGTAGTGGCATTTTAAATAAATAAATAAAAATTGTAATGAGTTTTGTGGATAAGTATTTTTCTTAACAATTAACAAGAAATTAAATTTAGCATTAAAAATAAATATTAATCAATATTAAAACAAGAATCAACAAATTAATAAGGAACTTATTCTACTTTGTAGCAAATGATGTCTACAAATGGATGCTACAAATCAGGTCTTATCGGCGGACGCTAACAACTTTTCTTTGTGTGTGTGATATTTGTACTTCTGCTACAACGTCCCGTATATACATAGGATAGTTATACAGGAGTAAATATAATTCATTGTCCCCTAAACCTGAGTTGAGCCACCTACCTCAGGTTTTAACCTAATTATGACCTTGTAATGAAAGCGTGAGTAGTGAAATGTGAAGGGGAAAACATATGCATTACAAATTGAATTAGAAGCTCCAATACTTTTGCGATTAAAATATCGTAAACAAGTGTTAACGACACTATAGTTAAAAAAATCAGCAATAGTATGATTTGTGTTATGGGAAACGTGAAAATTTCGTAGATATTATGATAATATTGTTTAATATTCAGAATGTTACACTAAATTTAGCACTACTAAAAATTATTTCTTTTATTTTCAGTATGAGACCACTTCACCGAACGACTGTAGCTCAGTGGCAAAGCGTTGGCTTCGTTATTAAAAAAAAATATTATCAGTGTATGATAATTTACTTCATAGGAGAACCACTAACGACGTGATCTTCAGTTACTATATACATCTAGTGCAAAATTAACAATAAATCACGTTAAGCGCCATGCATTTCTTTCACACACAGTTGGATTTTACTATTGGACCGCGTGTGTCGAATTGATACACATGAAAGACCATTGTTCTGTGCAATGTGTATAGAATTGCTTCGCAATGTGGGTTGAACTACGTTTCATTTTTGTTAGTTCTGGTCCGTGTGAAGAAAATATTGAAATGGTCCAGTGATGCAACACTAATTGTATCAGTAATATTTGACCTTATCAATGTAGCCAAAACATGTAACTTTAAAATGGTACAGTGTTTCCAACTATTAGCAGATAGCAGGACCATTTCAATATATTCTTCCCACGAACCATACCTAACAAAAATGACAGTTGAACCCACATTGTGAAGCAATTCTATACAGATTGCAGAGAATAATGGTCTTTCATGTGAATCATTTTAATGCACGCGGTCCAACAGTAAAATCCAGCTATGTATCAACTATGTTCACATAGTTCAACAATGTACACATGGCGTGGCTGAACGTGTAAAACAATTGAGGCGGACTTTACCTAAACTTATGAAGTTATGACTGTTTCTAACAATATAGTTATCTCGTTTTAAAAAATATTAATTGGCCTTTTATAAGCAAAGTAGCGTCCATTCATTCGAAACAGCAATTCTGCACAGCTTCTATTACAACTACATGGGTGTAAATACGTAACGGATTGACTGGTCCGATACAATTAAGCTCGGTTAACTTGACGTTTTCTATTAATCCTGCCTGGTTGAGTGGGATGAACTTGCGTCTCATTGGTTTATGTATGCCGTCGAGCAAACAATATTGGAGTGTCTACATACTGTCGAAAGATAGACGCCAGAGCAAATATTTAAACTCGTTTGTCCACTTCCAGTCTAATCCAATGTGGACCAAATTTCCAGTTCTAACTCAGTTTTATACGCTTCTTATCGCTGCGCGGCCCGTTTTTTGGTTTAAGTCTTAATTCCTGAGTTATTCATGTAATAGTATAGGGTCTACCGTACTTTGCATATAATAGAAAATACTGCAACTAATATTTATGGTTTTTGCAAGAATTAAGACATAAATAAAAATGGGCCGCACATCGTTACTAAGCGTAAGAAACTGAGTTATAACTGAAAATTTTGGCCACATTGGTTTAGACTAGAAGTGGACAAACGAGATTAAGTGTCCTCTCCGCTCCTTGAATTCATATATTCATGAAATTTTCAATGGCAACAGTCAGTCCAGTATAGCTTAGATAGAGGTCATTGGTCATTGGTAGAGCTTACGCGTGTTTAAGCCTGGTGCTTAGAAAGAAAGCGAAGGAGATTTGAATATATATTTTAATATATTACAACTGCGAGAACTCTAGGTGCGTGCGAATACGCAGGCGTCAATTTCAGTCTGCTAGCAGTAGATCCTTTACCTATTTACATCCATGCTACAACTAAATTATATTAGTTCCAGACTGTGTTGTGAGCAATACCATTATTATTATTATTATTAAATATTATAATTATAATTATAATTATAATAATTCATTTTTTAACTTTCACGAGTTATTTCAAAGTCAATATGAAATAAATAATTGAAAATGTTAAGATGTTCGCAGAGGCGATCTATTTTATTATAGACGTTGATATTCATAGTATTTTACGTGGAAGCGAATATTGTGTAGTTTGTTATTTATTAACGTGCATGTAACGCTTCTTACCTAACGCCAATATTATTATTTTTAATTATAAAAATAAATTTTTAAAAAAATCTCTGGAAGATTATGAATTTAGAAGGCTTAGCGTGACTAAGCGTAATTACTTCTTTTAGGTACAGTGTTATGCTTTAACGAGCAGATTCATTGCACAAGGAGAAAGAAACCATAATATCAGCTGACATTTCAGAATATGAAGTCAGGGATGATCAACCAATTAAAAAATAATGAGCTCGCTAAAAGCCAGTTGCACAAAACCTAGCCATCCAGAGTTAAGATAATCCAGGAGTTAGGCTGACATAACATGCTCACGCTAGTGCTTAGCTTCTGATATGGCCGAATAACCAAGTGAAACACATGTTTAATTATTTATTTTGGCTACACTTCGGGCACGTTTCCTTGTAAGCTTGCGTTGCGTGCGATTTGGGTGAATAGCCAATTGAAACACGTGTTACACCACGTAATAAAAATACACCACGAAACAACTCGTGTTTCAATTAGCTATTCACCCAACTCGCAAGCAAAGCACGCAACGCAAGATTTCATGGAAACCAGCCCTTAGAAATCGAAAGCAAAACACTCGGCTAGCGCGGGCATGAAAAGCCGGTCGTAGTCTACACTGTAAAAAGTGGAAACACGAAATGAATTATAGTTACTCCGCTTTATGGAGAAACAAAAGTCGAAAATTAGCGTTTTGTTGTATTTACTCTTAAATGTTGATGTAGTGTAAGCCCTTTAGTGGAAAGACTGGTAACCTTAACTCCATTTTAAAGTTTAACATTTTCTTGGTAATGGCTTAACGTTAACTGAAAATTGGTTTAAAATTGCCAAAGTGTTTCGTCGGTGAACGTTCAACTTATTTGGCACTAGCTATGAATATAACTCGGAAAGCCATAAACACCAACTGCCTTCGTAGGTAAGTGGCGAGAGCATCTGATCAGAGTGCTAGTGGACCCTGTATCGAAACCCGACCACCTGAACTTTTTTCTTTTTCTTTTCTTGTTTTTTAATTTAAAATTTTAAAGGAACATCACATTTTCTTCTGTTCTACTTTCAAAAAGTGTTCTGCTTCAATGAAATACGTTTGAAAAGACATATATGCACATTTTAAAATTTTACATTGTAAAACGTTCAACCGGAAACTGGCTAAATGTAGGTTAATCCAAAAATTGGAGGCAGCTCAGCTGCCTCTATTATTTGGATGAACGTTGTGTCTACTATTTTTACAGTGTACGAGTCATAGGAAACATATTTGTATATTGAAATAACCATTCTCATTTATCATCCATGCCACCTGTTGTTAGTCCAGCCGAATTATGAATAAGATAATGCCAAAAAAAAAAATAATATATGAATGCTAGGAGTTCTCACGTATACCTCGATAGTAGCGACAGTTGCGACCAGTCCTGGGCTGGGTTGCAAGAAAAATACTTAAGTGTAAAATCTGTCTTAAACAGACCATCGAACTCTACATAATACTGGAGTGACCACTTAAATAAAAAAAAACGGGCCGCACAGCGATAAGAAGCGTATAAAACGAGTTAGAACTGAAAATTTGGTCCACATTGGATTAGACTGGAAGTGGACAAACAAGTTTAAACATTTGCTCTGGGGTGAGTTGCAAGAAAAATCTTAATCTACGCTTAAGAGTTGGACTTAAGTCTGTGGGAAAAGCACTCAGCCAAGTGTGCACTTATGGCTGTTGCTGGAAGCTCTCAATACTATAGCTTAAGTACTACTTTTCGAATTGAAGTAAATCTCGACAAATGAATGCTTTGGTCTGCTAATTACGTTTGGCAACATCGGAATTTCGACATAATTTGATCATGGCGCATACCATAGAGTTTTATCTGCTCTAGGGCGCATACTCAGTAATAATTAACAACTGAGTTACAGTTTGCGTAATAAATCATAAATGTGAAAGCGTTGGAGCATATAATATGGATGCGGTTTCAGTAAAAAGGAAGAGAAATACAAACTGAACAGGGGAGGAAGCCGTCCAGCTAATTGAAAGCGTTTCACAGCGTAGATCTGTCATAACTGGGCGCTTCAGTGGGAAACTAACATTTCAAGATAAAGGAAAAACTTGGAATGAAATATGCCTCGAAGTGTAAGAAAAAATGGCAGATTCTCTGCTCAACAAGCAAAGTAAAAATGGCTAGTACGAGAAACCTTGGGAACAGGTATGTGCTTTTTAAAATAATTTTTATGAAGTTTACGACCACCTCGTTTCGCCAGCTATTGTGCCATATGTACGCTCTATACCACTCATCTTCCAAATATCACAGGAAGTTCTATTCACACATAATGACAGCCAGAAATACAAAAAGTGCTACAAAACCATGTGCCATTGTTATTGTATTAAATACGTACTCAAGTTGTTCACCTATAAAAAATCGCGGACAGAATGTCGAACGAGTAACGACAGGTTAGGTAAAGTCAGGTTAGGTACTCTTTTGGCATTACTTCCAAGGTTGGTCGGCCGTATGGTTTTCGACAAAAAACCTGATGAAAGCTACGAAAATTTAAAAATCATCAATCTTTACGTCAAGTTCACTGATTTTCTGTTGTTCACATTTATTATTAATAATTGCTTTCTTGCATTTTTCGTACATCATCTTAAATTAGTGACCATGGGAACGTGTAGGTTAGGTAAGGTTTGGTGCGGTCATGTATCTTTACACTTTCTGTTCTCATATACGTCACAGTTCTTTTCACCTGTAGCAATGTTCACAATATAAATACTCGTAACTTTCCCACAATCCAATCATGTGGTAACCTTCCGCCAAGTAACTCCCTGCGCTTCCCAAATAGTTTGATCTTTGTCACCGATTATACAATAAAATAAACTCAGCTTTCGTTCTTTTTATATATTATTAGCCACACAAACGAGCAAATTATCCATTCCCTGTAAATTTTCTAAATTTTACTAGAAACGGCCGACCAACTTTGGAAGTTAACCCACTCTTTTCATTATACACTATGTGCATTATGTTTAACAGTCACTGCATTTGCTCTCATTTAACCCGGAAGCACCTAAATAGTCCTGCATACTTTCCGCTTTTCCTTTCTCACTTCACACTTCCATTACTCAAAACTTTCTTTTATTTAGCAATCCAACATTCGTTAAAAACATTACGGTTCTACTATAAATTTTACTTTGTAACAGTCAAAGACGATATGAAACATTTGTTACGATGTTCGGTGGTGTATTGTTTTGTGGAAAGTGACTTTACTCATAACATTATTTCTAAAATATTTTCCACTCTGTTCACTAGTCCTCAATGAATAATTTACACAATTTGAAACATAATGTTCGTTGAAAATCATTGTAAAATTAGTAAAAGTCAATAAATCTTAACATGGAACAATTTGATTGTGTTTTTTTATTATTATTATTGTATTGTATACATAACTCAGTAGCATTATTCTGATACATTTCAAATAACTAACACTAAAATTGCACGAACGCAATCTGGTCATTTGTAACGTACTAGAACATAACTGATTAAATTCTTTAGCTTAGGTTGATTTCAAGATACAACCGATTCACAAGATAGTTTGCTAATCGTAATGGACTGTCACCTAATAGTTAACGTTATTATTGCTTCAGTGTTGCAGTTCGCTTAATATCCAAAATATAGCATACAACTGCCAAACCGGATTCCGGGTACTATCTAAAGTCTATCCGTAAACCAACACGAAACGCAGATATCTAAACAAACGTATTAATAGCTGAGTCCAACATTAGTTCTAAATAATAATTAAGAGTTCCACGATATATAAATATTATATTTTCTTTCTTCAATCACTCGAAGTGACCAACAAATAACATGAAATTTTATTTTTATTACAGTTAATCGCAATAGGTCTTCGTGAGTTAGCTTCTTTTGTTCTCAAAATAATGCAATGAGTATTGCTTTGACAGTATAGAAGAATGATAGCACAACTAATCTACAAAATGTTGCGCTACAATGAATTGATTTGTGTTGATTATTTTATCATTTAATCCTCTCTGTAGTGTAATGGTTTATTTACTTCCGTGATACTCACGAGATGTCAGCTCCCGTCAAAACAATATAAAATGAAAAGCACGAAAACCCAGTTAGGTTCCATATACTAAACATACGCTTGTTTCACCTGTAATTATTACCATCATAATGATCTTAGCACAGTTTGTCTGGACAGACACTAGATGGCAGGACGCTACAGATACGAGAAAAGGCGGCACAATACTTCACTATGGTACCTTCCTATCTATATTTCTGTTATCTATGGATCTTAGTATTATTAACAAAGCATAAGATATCTAATGCTGTACGAATTATCTTTGTAGTTTACAGTTATAATTTAGCGTGTACACGGTTCATTTGATTCAATTTCATAGCTCGTGTTCCAATTGACAATCAAAGGATTTGTTCAATTAACGATGTTGCTACGAAACTCTTTAAATCTTTAAAGGAACAATCTTTAAATTGTATAAATCATGGAACAACGATAAAAAGAAATTTTGATACTCTTTTGAAACTTCCGGAATAGTTCAAAAGAATTAGAATTATAGGATAAGTTAGGTTGGATTGTGTTAGCTTAACATATATTGGTTCGTTTTAGTCGTCTTTAACTTGTCTGAACATCTTTTAGACCTTCGAAATCAGATCCGAAATAATGCACTAAATATGGTGATTTCTCGTCCGAGGAGTATCTACAGAGCATCCGAGAATTTAAATTAAAACGTATTTAATAAATAAATTGGTAGTTAATTCGTTTAATTTAAAATTCAAATATTATTTTATTATTTAATTATTGTTTCAGTTTATTCGGTGTACAGAATAATATAAGCAATCCATTATGCAGTGCAGTTACTGGCGACAGCTTGTAAACTATTGAAAGGGGCCAGTGTTAAGAAAAAAGGGCAAGTTTAAGTGAAGGTTGTTATCAATTCGAACATAATTTTCTGTCTCAGCGAGATGGCGTTTGATATAAAATTCAATATTGTGGTGGAAGATCAATGTTCGTTACAAATAACAGTTCGCGAACAGTTTCTTTAAAGCTGGAGGAATTCTAACCTACAAGGTGTTTAAAAAACTGAAGTAGTTGAGTTGATTTAACGCATTTGTACAATTTTAGTGCTTTCCTACACTATTTAAGTTAATATGTTATCAGCTAATTGTTACCATGCTCTTTTCATCAAAATTTAAAAGTTTCCACTATTTATATCACTGTCTGCTTATTTATGAATATTAAACAGACGTTTTTTTTTTTAATTTGTCGTAATTTAGTACTTCGTTAGTTTTATAGTAGGTTAGATTAGGTTATATTCTAATTTCTTGTTCACATTTAATTACCCATCTCTCTTTATTGGTTAATATTTTCCAACAGTTCCGATTCAACATTTATAACTTATTCCATTCATCATTGGTTCTAGCAGTGAATCGTGTATGCGTTAATCTGTATGTGTTGCGTTTAATCCAGTTAGTCTTGCACGCAGCATGTTTTTACGAGAAAACAGCTAACTTATGATATAGAAATAATGGATTTTAATATTTTAACGTCTATCTTTTATTGTCTCCTTGATGGATAAATTGATTTACTCTACTACTTTACAGGTGGTGGTCTAAGTTCAGGTGATCTTTCCCCAACAAAAAAAAGTCGCAGGAGTTACTGGAGAGGATGCAGAGAATATTGTAGGAATTGTAGGTGGTATAGACTCCGATGAAAATTTACATTTCTGCACTGTAAACACAATCTCTTATCCAATTTTGTTATAGGATAGGGTAAAGTGTCATGAGCACCTCGCAAACACTTTCCCTGGTCATAATTTGAAACTTGCGAGGGAGGAAACAAACTATTCCGTATTGGAGTAAATCGGTTGCTTTGTTACGTGTAACGAAAAACCTAATATAAGTCAGGTTAACATTATTGTAGGGCCCTGGGCAGAGCAATATGTTGGGGCTGCTATTGCGTGCACAGTAAAAATAGCTGTGTTAATTTAACACAATGCGGTGTCCCAGCGTGACTGCCACTATTTGTGTTAAATCAACAGAACACATGGTGTTGGCTTTGGTACTGGAAAAAAAATGTAACGGCTGCAGCGAGATTTGAACATGGGTTGCTCAGCTGGTAGTCGAGCGTCTTCCTGACTTTGTTTATTTCTCGGAAATGATTCATATACATTACCTCTTACATACAAAATTATAGAAACATTATCAGATTCCCATTAATAGATTGCCCTATGATAGTTAGCATACATTTTTATTCGACAGTCGTGTGAGATTTCTAAAAATCGTAACAATGAAGTATTTTTATACAGTTCAACAGAATCTGTGTACTTCAAGTCCAATATAATATATAAAGTTGTAGCTGTTAACTAAATTAAAATTTACGCTTTTTTTTTTTTGATCAAAATATGCGTAGTATGGAAACGAAATGGGATTAGTAAAATCTAAACTATGGAGAAGCTGTCTTAAAATACTCCCAAAAATATTTAAATATTTCTTCCATATATTACCTACTTGCTTACATGTTGTATAGTTTATGTTTGATAGACTCTTCTTCGCCGCAGACTTTACATTTACAATCCTGAATAATACTATATTTGTATAATAAGTCGCCCGTGGGATAATTTTCATTAACAACAAAATATCTGGTTTGATAGAAAGAAGGTTCTTTCCTTAATTGCGCTAGAGTGGACCAGATCATAGGCCACTGATGTTGCATATATTTTTCAGTAATCCTCACAGACAAATTTTGTTTCTTTTCAATTTCGTGATACAAAATTTTTCGTGGACAGATTTTTTTTTCAATCAGAGCATATGTTACAAATATAAAAATTAAACTTAAATACGGAATTAGGTGCCTCCATTTATGCATATCCACCGGTGATGTCAACTCAATTCAAGATAAAACATTTTGAAAAAACATGAAAATTTTTCATAATATTCACAAATGATTTGTAAAGTACGATGTAACCTGAGAGCGTGTCCTTGTAATAATTATGGGTCTTTTAATCGTAAACCACATTCTGTATAAGGAAGGGTTAATTGTTGGCGCTTAATGCGTAAAGAGAAGATTTGCCACCAAAAATAAGCTATTATTTTATTTATTTTGGTCCAAAACAGTTGAGAAAAAAGTATAATCTGTATTCAGTAATAACACTTACTTAAAACAAAAGAGAACAAAATTCACTTTGTCAATAATATTATTGAAACTGAACTTATGGCTTATAAGTGTGACTCATTGAGCTGTTTTTTTTTATTTGACCAAAGGAAACCTAATATTTTATGTTGAGTAGTGTTGATAATCTGTTCCTCGTTAAATAAAATACAAAATTTTGGATTTTTGTAAGATAGCTCTATTCCTG
This sequence comes from Lepisma saccharinum, assembly GCA_022664845.1. Classification (NCBI taxonomy): domain Eukaryota; kingdom Metazoa; phylum Arthropoda; class Insecta; order Zygentoma; family Lepismatidae; genus Lepisma; species Lepisma saccharinum. The sequence continues at coordinate 94,221 of JAGDQP010003233.1, forward strand.
CTACTTTTTGATATTGAAAAAACACATTTTTAATGTTAAACATTTCTACTGTCGCCCTAATTACAAAGGAAATATCATCAATATATGACATCATTTTAAAGTTACCAGAATTACAGGAAATGCCTTGGATCATAGAATATGCTTTCATGATAAATGGCGCTAATGCAACCGTAAAGAGGAATGAACTTTCTGTGTCACCTTGTGAAATTCCTTTCTTCATTTTAAAGCCAGGGGAAGTTCTTCCATTCAATCGCAATTTAATTTGCCTATTTTTTATACATAAGTTCTATGATATTGATTAAAGAATCAGGTATGTCAACTCTTTGTAGCAAATGAAATAAATATTGATGCGAAATAGAGTTGAAAGCAGAACGGAGATCAGAAATTAAAACAACAAAATCTGCATTCTTTTTAATATTCTGATACTGATATTCTCGTAATTCCGTTAACAACATGTATAGGGGAGTGGAGCCACTAAGACCCCCTTTCCTGTTCCTTATGAATTAGTTTTTCAGAATAGTCCATTAATCGAAGTGTTATACATTTTAATACCAACTTAATATCTAAGGGCTAGTTTTTCATTGTCCAGTTACCTTTCCAGTTAACTAACTGCTAGTTAAAGTTAATTTCAACTCTAACTTTAATATCCGTTTTTCATTTGCTTTTTAACTGGTGGTTACTTAACTTTTGGTTAGTGGGAACAGTGCGACTGTTGGCAATGGATTTATACTATTTCGCCATCTAGGGAGTTGTTCAGGAATTATGAAAACAGTAGAATAGAGGATAGCACAGTAAGTTTTAAACAAAATACGTATCAAATTCGCTAGTTTCTGAAGTAAGAAATATGAATGTTTGATTGCATTAAGAGATTTGTGGAATAAAGAATTAAGGTAGTAAACACACATATGTAAAGAGTTGAGTTACTATATAAAAAAAATACGTATATGTGACGCCGACCTGGTAGCCGTGTGGGTTGGGGGGCTACGTAAGCGACTCGAAGTTCCCGGATTCGAATCCCGGCTGGTGCATGGATCTGAATTTTAATTAGTATCGCATTCATAATCGTGACGAACCGAACTCAGTTACTAAAAATCGCCCATACAAAATTAAGTTTACAAAGTTTATATTTTACGTAGGCGTGACGGTTTAAATCGCTGGCCCGCATATCCTTATACACTCTGGGAAAATAGATGAACTCCAAGTTATGGCCGCAGCTTCCGTGCTATATGTAAGGTTCTATATGCTTTATTTCCTTGCAAACAATTCCCACACATACTTCTATAAACACCTACCGGCAACCCAGCTTCCAAAAAGTGCTACGAAAAGCTATATGCCATTATCATTTCATTAATATGAAGTTCATCAACATATAATAAGCATAGCCCCGTGAGGAGTTATGGAGAAACTTCGTCTTATTAATTACACATATATTGCCACAAAAAGCACGGACAGTATCTCGGGCCAGTCAAGAAGGGTGTTCAAGTCCAGTTCGATGCGTTTTATTATACACGATGTACATGGGGTTCTAAAAAATGCATGTATTAACCCCCAACGCGGAAGAAACTAAATAGTCCCTAGCACCTTTCCCTATTTCTCTCTCATTTTACACCTTCATTTCAAAACTTACATTTAAGATTTGAACACCTCTAGGCACGTTAGGAATGTTACATTTCTCGTGTAAATTTTACGTTTTTTGCGGCCCATAAAGTAAAGTAAAGCGGAACTTAACAGGTAGTTCGAAGAACATGAGCGCGATTTCAAGCAATGACAAGCAAGAAATACAGTAATTGAAATTAATGATTTTTTCATGAAAGAGTTCATAGGCAGAGAACAAATTTCTTCGGTTTTTGGATGCGTTTTATTTCGCTCGGTTGCAACTAACAAAGTAATTAAGATTTTCAGTTTGGGAGGGTATAGCCAAAATTAGAGCTTGT